>BHDV01028009.1:75349-92891 GCA_005406045.1 Adoxophyes honmai
CTTACCCCTGCCCTGCCCCTGAATTTCTCTTCCCCCACCTGATCTTATATTACGTACGTAAAAAATGTGTGCGCCCTCTTAAATTTAATTCGAAAGACGGTCATAATCCCATAGAAGTTTCAAACAAATTAGTCTAATCGTTATATTCAGTGATTCAGTGTTTCTCAATGTCCCATATGTGGACACAGACCTATGTAGTTAAGAATTTAATGACCCACACCCGTGTGTTTGACCCATACAAAGGGACAATTTGCAACAGTTGAGCTGACCAACTGTGGCACTGTTATCCCCGATTCAAATAAGGTATAAGGTGGTAGAAAATTAGGCACGAATATTTTCGAGGTACGTAATTAACAGACTAAGAGTTCATTAAAATATCAATTACTTGAGCATTGCTTGCTAATACTGTTTGTTTCATACAGAAATAATGAATCACCATTACCGTCCAAAATATAATTTTTTCCAACATCCTTCTTTACCTAGTCCACTTATATCAGTCTCTAATATGACTAGAAAACTAGTAGACAAATAGTACACAAATTGCAGTAAAATGTGGCCCGTTTAGATGGGCCTTAATAGATATTATTAAACATACGTAGTTTTACGTGCTTGCTTTAAAGAGATTTTGAATTATTAGAAGGGTCAAAAGTGGTACCAAAAGTGGTTCGTATTAAATATTACACTCGGCTCTGGCTATCCAGTTCCTTTGCTTGCACTTGGCTTGACACGCTGCCACGTGTCTCGGTAGAGCACCTCAAATATAATTTTTCGCTGGATTAGAATATTGGCATACCTTTACCACGAGTTTACAGAAATCGTCTCTACTCGGTAGCGACGGCATAAAAATCGTATGGAGAATGGTAGAGCAGTCACTCGTGGAAGTAAATAGGTATATCGGTATGAGTCCAACGGTAAATTACCTATCGAATCAAACCCATTCGAAAACAAAAGTACGTTATCGTAGCACATCGATATCACGAGTCACAAATGATCAAATAGATAGAAAAGTTGCATCGAAAACTGTTCGAAGCGAGTTTATTCGCTAACATTAGTGACGTAAATTCGAATGACGATGGTAACAAATGGTAGTGGTACAGGAGTCGTAGGACGACATCCTACGCGAAATAAGACTTACGGGAGGGAATAATTTGTTTATTCACGGCAGGGCGGGCTCAGGGAAATCTAATATCAAACGATGTTATGAAAAATAAGAGGCGTACGCTCATAATCACATAAAAATCATAAAGCAAAATAGGTACGAAGGGAGGAAGCTTAGAATTAAATTTTCTTAGAAACACGCTCAGACGAGTTTGGCTAAAACATCGATAGGTACAACATACGTGCAGTTTTTCAAATTAAAAAATAGAATTTAATCTCTAGATCTTTCTTCGCAACGTTAACATTTTGGTTTGAGACTTTTCACGCAAAACTAGCTCTACTTATATTGTGTATCAAAAATTACACTCACCGAAACATTTTATACGTATACTGGCATTATTACAATTTGTCATTTTTAACGACTAACAAAGTAAATCATTACAGATCTGGAATTAGCTACCTATGTTAAAAAAACTTCTGTGCGGTGTCAGGATAGAATAACAATTCTCCATTTCTGCCGTGTATCTCGGAAGAGGCGACTAAGAAATAGGTTTAGGTATGCTTTAGGCAACTGGCTAACAACCTGTCTCTATTATACTACCTCTTTCATCTGTTTTCAAACCTAAAACTAGACTAGAAGTGGCTGCGAAGCGTGAAATATTCATAATCATGATTTTGTATGTTTCGTGTGCTCTGCCTACCCCATTTGGTAACATATGCGTAATTGTATGTACAGTCAGCGTCTGATACATGTATACACTTTAGTACCTTTTCTAATTAACCTCATATTTGAACTCTCGCATGAAATTGTCACTGCGATCACAGTGACAAAGTACCAAAGTGTAACCATGTATCAGACGCTGACTGTACTTATGTAGAAAAATCTTAATAATCCCTCTCGATTTGTTCAGTGGCTGTCGTAAGAGGCAACTAAGGAAAACAGGTTAAAATTAATTTTAGGCGACAGGCTAGCAATCTGACACTATGATAATGATAACACTTTTATCTAACCTACTTGGAACCAAAGATCGATTTTGAAAAGTGTTTGAGAAACGTTTCGCGTGCTTTGCCTACCTCATTTGGGAATACAGGAGTGATGTAAAAATATGTTACCAACGTTGTATAAAATAAGCACAAGCTAACGCGATATCTGTCAAAGTGAATTTATAAGCATGTAGGTACCGAACGCCTTTCAGTCAGAATTGCCGGAATAAAACTAGAGACAAGGTAAAGTAGTGAAAGAAAGAAGATACACATACATACATACATATTCGCACGCCTGTTTTCCCAAGACGGGTAGGCAGAGCACATGTATTCAAAAATCTAGTGCCACGTTTAGCAATTTCAGGGTAACCAAATGGTTAAACGTGATATTGCAGTGACAGGTTACTAGCCCATCGCCCACAATACACTCACCCTTTCCCAGAGTCGACTCTTACGACACCCACGGGAAGAAAGTGGGAGGTGCTATTCTAACCCGTCACCACACGGATAAGTTTTTTTTAACATTAAAGAAGATCTTTTTTTTAATGCCCAATACCCAGCAGTGGGAAACGAAAAGTAAATCTATAATTACAAAGCAAAACCATATTATTAACATACATACAATCACGCTTGTATTCCCAATTGGGGTAGGCAGAGCATACGAAACGTGACATAGACAAAACCATGATTATGACTATTTCACGCCTCGCAGCCACTTCTAGCATAATTTTATTTTAGGGTTGAAAACAGATGGAAGACGCATATAAGTGACAGGTTGCTAGCCTGTCGCCTAAAGCGCACCTAAACCTAAACCTCTTTCCCAGTGCCGTAACTAGGGGGGTGCCAGCGGTGCCCAGGCACAGGGCGCAGACCCAGGAGGGGCGCAGAAATAACCAGACCAGTACCTTCAAGGGCGCAGTTTTGAAAGCTCGTACCGGGCGCATAAAAGGCTAGTTACGGCACTGCTCTTTCCTTGGTCGCCTTTTACGACATCCACGGAAGAAATGGAGATATATGATATGGATAGATATTATTAATATCGTACACAAAAAAGTTTGGATACTTATTTACTTTAAAATTAAAATTTTATTCAGCGACCGTAAATCACATAATCAAGCAAAAACTAAAATGGTACAAATTAACTTTGTAATCGAGTTTTACTTCAAAGAGATTCAACACAAACGCAATTAAAATTCTCTCTCCCGCGGAGCGATTATCGCGTGTAAACCTTCACATTACCGCGCAATTAATAAATATGAATCGAGAACGAGAACCATCCCACCACCCACTTAGCTGACATTTAATTGGGAGCAACGGGAGGAAAGTCTCATCTGTAAGCTTTTGCGAAGAAAATAAAATTATCTTCTAGTCTCTACAAAAAAAACAGTTCGAGTATTCATCTACGTCTAGGTACTGCAAGCCAGTGCAAGCGAGAGAAACGAAGCATAAAAAAAATTCTGAATTGAAGCAAAAATTATGTCACGCTTTTCAGATAAGTCAAAGTCAAAGATTTTTAGCACCGATATCAAAGGATTCAAGCGAATCAAACAATGTAATGTAGCTTACCTACCTCCATATCTCATAATCTAAGAATAGCGGAACATAGGATTGATTTAGTTAATGGTACTTCCAGGGAATTTGGTAGATGAATGGAAGTCGTTAACTAATTTGAAGCACGTCACGTGGCCCTATTGATTTCTAGCCGTATTCATTTGCTGGTTTGTGTTGTAGGTACTCATATTGTTAAGATGTGTGTTCCTTTCGAAGAAACGCTTTTAGTTTTAGCAGCTACCAAAGAATTCCACCAGAAAATGATTTATTGTATCATAAATTTCGTTTTCAACTGACCGTGTGGCAGCACGGCAGAAACAGTTGCAAAATAACTCGCTCTAGATGTATCTGCTGCAGTCCTACGTAATCTATATATCTATATACTTATAATAAAACTGTAGAGAGGTCAATTCTGTACATTAAATATATATCCAAAATTAATATTGGAGGATGATTGGTGATCGATACTGATGCCAAAAATGCAATCAGTAAATTTTTTGTCTGTCTGTCTGTCTGTCTGTCTGTCTGTATGTGCACGCATGGGTCAAAAACTACTGAACGGATTTTAACCAAACTTGGTACGATTGTAGTCTATACTTCTGGGCAGGTTATAGGCTATATAATATAACATAACGATAAGACACATAGGAGCCGAGCAGTGACGTTAAATTTGAAACAAGGCTGACGACAATCTATATCTATATATGTCTATATCTTCTATATCTTCGCTGTCGATATCTATATCTATACATACATACATACATACAATCACGCCTGTATTCCCAAACGGGGTAGGCAGAGCACACAAAACGCTACATAGACAAAACAATGACTATTTCACGTTTTCTATATCTATATCCAAAATTAATATTGTAGGATGATTGGTGATCGATATTGATGCCAAAATCTATATCTTCTATCTTCTAAATACAGGGTGTCCGGTGGCAGAATTAGGATTTCAATTTCGAATTATTCTAATACCGTTGAGCGGAGAGGCGGGTGGAGGGTCGCATTCGATTCGTCATTTGTGCGGATTACACAGGCACCATGTCGCAGCAGACGGGAGAACAACATGCGTCCGCTATCGAAGCGATTTTAAAGCTAATGATTCCTGCCCCGTTGCTTGTCGAAGATTTTGTTTGCACTATAGTATTCGAAGATTACGTGATGTGCCAAGCGAAGATTTGATTTGATTGTGGTTGCGGAGGTCCAGGACAACAAGTTCAGCAGCAAACAGTCCGCGGCCGGGACCCAGCCAACGTCGAGGACTGATGACAACATTGAACTTGTCACGAACAGTTCACGCTAAAATCCGCGTCAGTCGGTGCATAAAAGAGCGGCTGCTCTAGGGCTTCCGAAAACGATTGTATACGAAATTTTTAAAAAGGATCTTAAATTTCACACATTCAAAAATCATACTGCGTAAGCGCTTAATCCCAATCATTACAATTTGAGTAAAATTTTCTGCGAGACAGTACAGCGTACAACGATTTAGCAGTGAACACACTCTTTTGGAGCAATGAAGCCCCCTTTCACCAAAATGGATGTCTTACCAAGCAAAATTGCCAGTATTCGTCGTGTAAAGGACAGAATCCATGTTTAAAACACCAGCAGCCACGTCACAGTCTCAAAGTGACGGTTTGGTGTGCATTATCAGGGAGTGGAATATTCGAACCCTATTTTTTTGAAAATTACCGAGCACAAGCCATTACGGTGAACGGTGTTTCTTATTGCATCATGCTCAATGATTACTTTCTGCCAACAATAAAAGGACATCTTGCCTACAGTTCACACACATGATTCCAGCAAGACGGGACCACGCTTCACACTGTTAGAGAGGCCATGGCGCTTCTTCGTGAATTCTTCCCTAGAAAATTGGTTAGCAGTTTTGGTGCCATACCCTGACCACCCAGGTCGCCGAATCGCACCCCCATCGACTTTTTTCTGCGGGGAAACCACAATAGTAAATTTTATAACACAAGTCCAACGACCATTGCAGCACTAAAAGAAGATATCGGTCGCCAGATTAATGCCACCTCGAAATCACTCCTCCAGCGAGTGGCGAGGAATACTGAGGTCAAATTTCGAGAGTGTGTCTGACGTAACAGTCAACATTTAGACGAATTATTTTTTTAAAAATAAAACCCGCACTTCTCTTCTTTGTAACAGTTATTGCAATAAATTTGTATCCTTCGTAGTTTTTTTTTAATTTAAATTTGAAATCCTAATTCTGCCACTGGACACCCTTTATATGTATAAAAGGAGAAACTGACTGACTGACTGACATATCAACGCACAGCCTAAACGGCTAAACGTAGGCACTTGAAATTTGAAAGGGACATAGCTTAGGTACCGTAGAGGTGTACTAAGAAATTAATTCCCGAAATTCCCACGGGAACGGGAATTAGCGGTAAAATCCCTTTTCATGAAAAATCTAAACGGCTTAAGTCCGACGCTTGAAATATGGCATTCAGGTACCTTAGTAAACTTAAAGCTCAGTTGCAACAGGATATTGCAAAATTCCCACGGGAACCGGAATTAGCAGGAAAATCTCTTTGTATGGAAAATCTAAACCGCTTACGTTAGACGCTTAAAATTTGGCATGCAGGTACCTTAGTAAATTTAAAGCTCAATGCAACGGGATATTGCAAAAATCCTACGGGAACCGGGATTAGCGGGAAAATCCCGTTGTATAAAAAATCTAAACCACTTAAGTTAGACGCTTGAAATTTGGCATGCAGGTACCTTAGTAAACTTAAAGCATAGTTGCAACGGGATATTGCAAAAATCCTACGGGAACCGGGATTAGCGGAAAAATCCCGTTGTATAAAAAATCTAAACCACTTAAATTAGACGCTTGAAATTTGGCGTGCAAGTACCTTAGTAAACTTAAAGCTCAGTTGCAACAGGATATTGCAAAATTCCCACGGGAACCGGAATTAGCGGGAAAATCCCGTTGTATAAAAAATCTAAACTACTCAAGTTAGACGCTTGAAATTTGGCATGCAGGTACCTTAGTAAACTTAAAGCTCAGTGGCAACATGATATTGCGAAATTCCTACGGGAACGGGAGTTAGCGGGAAAATCCCTTTGTATGAAAAATCTAAACCGCTTACGTTAGACGCTTGAAATTTGGCATGCAGGTACCTTTGTAAACTTAAAGCTTAGTTGCAACAGGATATTGGGACATTCCCACGGGAACGGGAGTTAGCGGGAAAATCCCTTTGTATGAAAAATCTAAACCGCTTAGGTTAGACACTTGAAATTTGGCATGCAGGTACCTTTGTAAACTTAAAGCTTAGTTGCAACAGGATATTGGGAAATTCCCACGGGAACGGGAGTTAGCGGGAAAATCCCTTTGTATGAAAAATCTAAACCGCTTAAGTTAGACGCTTGAAATTTGGCATGTGGGTAAGATGGAAAATAGTCCAAGGGATGGAGAGTGAGTGACATAGGCTACTTTTGTCTTTTTATAATCCATCACTTCTCTAAAATGAGGGGTGTAAGTATGTATGGAGCATTCCGCAATTATCAATGTTTTGTTATGTAACATTATGCCTAGAATCTTTTCATCCTATTCCCAAATTGAAAGACATATCGTATACAGCAGCGTATTCAAAAAAATCCAAGATCTCTTCTGTGTCATTCCGAACTTAATGCGAGCGAAGCCGCGGGCAAAAGCTAGTATATAAATATATATCATACAGACTATGCATATGACGCGGATGTCGTTATTAAGCAGTTATTATAATCAATGCAATAACACTGTTGGAATGCAGAATGTCTGTTTCTATAACGAAGTTCCATTCAATAATAAAACCAATCGGAACGAACTATAAGTGCCCGAAATATTTTGTAAACGTTTAAGATAACGGATTATTCTCCGTCGTTTCTTTGCGTTTTGGCCTGTTCCTTTGAAGGAACTGTTGCGATTGTTTTCGTACAGGAGTGCAAAAAAAAAAAAATAAGCTAAACACCTTTGAACAGTTTTCAAAAAACATATACCTACCTATACCTGCCTAATTAAGGGCCTTAATTAAAACAAAACTAAATTAATTTCTGCATTACGATAGTTTTGTATATCTAGTTAAGTTTCGTAACATAGAGAAGCCGTTATCTTGTTTTTGTGGGTAGTTCCTATTATCTAACTTATCCCACCTAAAATTCTATGTAAATTTAGGTGGGATAGGTTGAATAATGGGAACTACCCGTTTTGGTAACCCTTATTTAGGCACACATTTTTGAAAACGACCCTCATGAGAGCTTGTTCGTCCGTTTCAATTTCCATGTGTATCCTGAATATGAAAATAGTTACATTGCATGTCGAGCGAGCAGTCCACAGTTGGGATGTGGTTCAGCGACTGCAGGGATTGCGTCGGCAGCTGCTGCAGTATGGCGGCCGGCGCGGGGGAGGCCGACTGCGGCTGCGGCGGGCCCGGCGGCGCCGGCCGCGCCCAGTTGATCAGCGCCGTCACCGACATCGTCGGCTTGTCTTTCTTCGCCACACTTGACATGACCACGAACTACCATACTCGCATCACTGTCACTGCACTGCACTAAACACGTACGTAAGCGCACGTCCACCAAACGGCCCCACGACGCTAAACAAATTTAAGGACACTCGTGAATTGTGATTCGTCGACCACAATTCCGAATACACGCGAAAACGAACGAGCGACGACTAAGATATGGGACACGGCGCATCACAGCGCCCTGGGACAAAGCAAGAGCCGTTGTGACATTGTGATAGCGATTGTTATTGCACACAAGTCCGCGCGGCGCGATAAGATCACAGTGCAAGTCGACGCGTCAACAATGCTCCGCGCTTCGTATCGCACGCCATCGATGCTTAACTAGTGACTAAGTAGTGCGCGCTAAAATTGAACGAGCGCAAAATTGACAAAAAATGTACCCGTCAGCTTCCGCGCGGTTACCGGCGTGAAGGTCTCGCCGGGCCCGCTCAAGGTCCGCATACAATCATACGTGAATAAATCTGATTTAATGTCGGAAAACGAGTTGTATAATCGCATTTTTTCTATTAACCTGCAAATGATACCAAATTAAGCTAGATAATATAAAATATTTTATAGTTATGTGTTTGAATAGGACTCATCTGAATAATTGTAGTTGTTAGCCGTTGGCCTTCGTGATCGTTCGCGGCTGCTGCGTGTTTCTGTAATTAAGTTTTACGTCACACATGAACCGAGCTCCCTGCGTTAGCCTCTATCATACAAAAATTTACGCTATGTCACTCAACAGATAGAATTCAATCTAAGTCGTTCCATACCTAGCCATCTCTATTTGTATAAAAACAAGCCATTACGAATTCAAACTAATTCCATAATCGAAGTTTTAGTCTGTTGATTTTCGATGTCGATTTAAAGAACAAGCCAGACAAGGCGAGGTTTATTTTTTAATTTAAAATTGATCGTTACTTTAGCTATGAGTATCGATATACATAAAAAGTTTAGTTTATTCTATTCCAAATTTATCAAGTAGCCTATTCTTAATGTTTTGAAAGCCAGGGCACCCCAAATCGGTTTAAATCGGCAATGTTCGGCTTTGTTTGCTCTAACACATATGCGTGTCCTTGGATGTAGCGCATAATATATCCGAATCCACGTGTCCCCCATAGTTTTTTGCTGTGTATAAAATCCATCTGGCATCCGGCAAGGAAAAAGGGAGGGCGTCGGTAATATTTACGATGAAGGCGGTTTATCAACAAATGTAGTTCCTTCGCATAAAATTATGTCCCTAAGTACATACAAATATTATCTTTAGGTACGTCATACCTGAGTACTCTTCAATTTGTTATTTCGATTTTCAAGGAGAAGACTTTATTTAATTCAGTATATGTTCTTCAAAATACTCGAAGAACATGTTTACCATATTATATCTATTTGAAAGGGTAGAAGAGCTTAACAAATAAGTGTGGGCAGAAAATCTAATCGAAAGATATCACAGATGCCGCGTCGACGAGGGTTTCGGGCGATATTGCACGATGTGAGTAAGCTATAACAATATAACGGCTGTCGAGTTACAATTAGTATCTCCGTTTACACTTCTTGGTCTTGGTCAAATATTTGACTTCCTAACATAAAGGTCCTGGTGCCCGACGCTGCGCCAGTAATCGACATTTTACGACATTTATAAAAGTGAAAAGTAGTGGAATGAAGCTGTCAAACATTGGGTCTTTTAAACTAGGAATCGCAAAAAGTAGCATAGGTATAGAAGTTAACAAGTTTATAGGACCCAGTCATAATTATTAACTTCCTGGCTATAATCGACCATAAATGTCATAAAAGTTGCATTCAACCAAACGAGAATAAATTTGGTCTTAGAATAAGCCACTCTTTACTCAGGAGTAAATCCATTTTCCACGTGAAAAAGCGAGTGAGAATGACTTATTCCAAGACTAAATTACATATATTCTCGTTTGGTTAAATCGATCATAAATAAACTTATTGAGCTATCCATTGAAGCCTTAGTCATGTATCTATCCGTCATTCATGTAACTCAGATTCACAACAGCACTAAGTCAAATGATGAACAATAGACACATTACTACATCTGCAGCATCTATTTATAATTATCTACATACATAATATCATGTAAGAGCGTTATTGGACGGCTGAAGATTTTATTTTATTACTTTGGAACCTAGTCAGGGTATTATTCACGCTTAACTCAACATAACATATTTACCTATTGGATACAAATCCATATCAGAATGCTTTTACGGTGATATTGATACACGGGCCGGGGGACTACATTAACCGAACCTGTCAATCAAGCTAGGTCTCCTTGACGATCCCAACTCGACGAAATTGATAGCTCTCTCTTCACGTAAGAAAGAAATTTTCTTAGAAGAAAGAAAGGGTATGTTATGTACGTGGGCGAGCGGAGTGCGTCAATGGGTTGTTAGCATTATCGTAAGTATTAGGAAGTTGTAGCGAATCAATAACTCCCGTAAAAGCGAACACGCCATTAATGCGACAAAAGCTTTAGCTGATCGCTACGCCATCACTTCCACGCACGAAACAAAATGAATATTGAGCTATTACAATCCTACTCGTATTGATGTGTAGCACAAAGGAAATCGCCGCACTAATGACTAAGCTACCAACAACACTGCTACGCTACAAAAAAACAACAAAGACATCACAGAGGATCATCAAGTCAAAACATTGTGAAATAGACGTTTTCGCGCAATGTTTACCTGAGTAATAGATGACAATAATTTTAAGCGGCGACTAATACAATTGCAGTACGCATTAACACGGAATACCTAGTTAAAAGTAGAGTGAAGGATGCGGTGTTAGCGATATACGAAGCGTGCGAGGAACGTAGAGCAATTTGCGCGGAGCGAGGAATGTTTCCACTTTCCTACACTTTCGTTGCCGCGCGAAGTGCATACGATACGTGCATGCGGAGCGCGGCACGCCCGCCGCCCGCTCGGCCCGGCGCCGGTGCATGGCTGCAAGCGATCGATCCACGCCGACCTTGACTGACGCCGTGACGCGCGCCCGCCAGCTACAATTAACATTGACAATTGCGACGCGAGCGCACCGCCTTATCGGACTCACTTGCGTACACTTTCCTTTTCACTTTCAATGAGCCATTTTAAAGCGACTTATGTTATTTAGAGCGAATATGGTTGTTTTTTGTGAAAAAGACATTTCGTTTGTACAAATTACTGTTTACATGTAACATGTAGGTCAAGAATTAGGTAAAGAAACCTACGCTGCGGGATTGCGTTGGGGCCGCCTATAAATTTACTGGGTCGGAGCATAGGTAATGTGGCGCTACGTCGAAATGTGAACCAGGCACGCAGAAACAAAGTCAAACGGTCGTCCTAGACTTGACCTGGAGAGATAGATAGTCACAGATCGGCGCGGCTAAGCGGGCGCGGTGAGTCAGGCCGCGGGGGCGGCGCGCCGTGCACTCGCCGCGAGATATGGGTAAACGGAACGCGGAGAAGCGCCGCGGGGCCGGAGGGGCCCGCGGCCTTGGCGATTCGCTGACGACTACAGGTATTTTTTTATTTGCACTCTGTTAATACGAGATCGCAGAGCCGTGGCTGCTGGCCGGTGCGCCGGACAGCACGGGGCCGCGGCGCGGGGAGCGCAACCGGAACTCGCTGCGAAACAATGCTCCTCCGATCCAACCTCTGTTCAGATGCGCCAATTGTAGGTACGATCGCTTATCGAATAGAACGCGATATGTTTGATAATTTCGGGTACGCAGGAATGTAACCTGTAGAGGTCGAAATATTGTAAACAACGTGGACCAACCAATTTAAAACAACGATCTATTGTTTGCACGAGATCGGCATTTTGATCTGTTTGCGCACCTCCCAATCAGTCCCCCATTATTGCCTATTTGCATTGCAAAGTATTGATGGGGTCAAAAACTTTAGTGAGTGCGTATAAAGTTTTAATTTTCTCTAACACCTTTAGCGGTGACAAGAGCGTAAACAGATACACTCTGTTTTGTTTTAATGAACGATAACCTATTTTTCGACCGGCTGTTATGTAATGATCGCAGCGAACTGGCGAGGCCTTGGCCGTGACCAACGACGAGCAATACCGAGTGACGCCACTCACGCTATGAACAAGTTCACAAATTGCCACATTCCGTTTGCAAACAACAGCGCCATAGAATAGCTAACATAGATTCGAAAGTTTAATGCATTGTAAGCGTACTGGGTACGTATACGTATAATCGATCTAAACCGGCCGGTATGAATGGAAAGCCTGGGGCTATAATCGTTTAAGACTTAAGATGTGTAAAGAAATTACATAAGTTTTTAAAATATGAGAATAAGACAAAACACAAAGTATATGAACAATTAAAGCATTAGTTCAAGTTGTGTTAGTATTATTTTAATATCATCAACCAGATAAACCGAACTAGATATATTTTCTCAATTCCGGGCTAAAGACGAGAATAGTAAAGTAGAATAAACGCAATTTTTGCTACTTTGTTAGGCACATTTAATATGTAATAGACAGTCTTCTGGCAATATGATATCCAGATAATCTCATAACTTTGATCTAAAACACGAAAAAACCTAGAAATTAGTCTGAAATTTCTTCGTAGTATCGTTATAAAGACTAGCATTGAATACAATTCATCTCCTCATTTTCCCCTCATTCCACTCCCCTCCCATTCCCCTCAAACACTCTCAGAAGGTTTTTTTTCCCTTTATTTGGAGTCATCGATAGCATGTTAATCGTACATGGGATTCGAAAGGTTTTAGGTGGCAAAACGAGAGATAAATTTTATTCGTGATTTTCAAATTACATCTCCACTAACACTATGTTTTTAACAATTTTCACGCTTTGGCATGTGAATGTACCTAATAGATTATGTATGTATTTCAGCTTCCCTTTATATGCCATTCTACTTTCTAGCCTGCGTATCTTCAAGGGTGCACCACGCCCTGTCTGTTAACGAGGTGCGCTAAAACTTCATGTGAGATACCAGATATAAACCAGTAAATTTTATCGCAAAAAAAGTAACTTTTGTCCGTAGTTACTAAAAGCCAAGTTACTACAAAAATGCCCAAACATGATATGGTGCTCATGTGGAGATATTATTAAGTCCACAATGGCCATCACGAGATACGTGCTATGTAATAAATATTTCATTGTAATTCTATTGCCAAATATGTATCTTCAAAAAAAATAAATTGAAGACGTTGTCAAATTTCGCATCCAAGATTTGACCCGTACTAAACTAGTACAAAGAGAATAATAAACATTTCTAATCAGCCCTTAATTTGACAGTGTAAATAAAATTTCAAGCCTTAGGTATTGTCATCTTAAAAGAAGATCTGTCTAAAATAAAAGTAAAATAAGATTTGTATAGCGGACATATATCGATATCTGTCTCGAGTGGGGATCGAAACAGTGTCATCAAAATTGGTTCATCCATTTTTAAAAAACGTTATATTTTCTGTAAAAAGCGTTTATAATTTATATAAATAATTGTTTTAATTGGTGATTGTGACTTTAAACATTACATATCATATAGCACATCTAGTCTAGACGATAGTAAAAAGAAAGGTTGAACATCAAGATCTATAACATTACAGATATCTCATTTAATGCGAGAGCCCATAAACATTAAATTCGCATTATCTCAAAATGTGAAACGAGTTAATTACAGGACGGCCTGTGTGGTCTTCATTAAAGTACGATAAGATAAATAAGAAAAAGTGAAAATAAGTTAGATTACCACATTTTTCAACATACATGTCATATTTATATTATCCTTCTCATTTCTGAAGTAAACACGGGTAACACAGATTACTCTATATTTACCCACCGCACATATCATATGCCTTTTATTTCTGAAGTAAATAGGTATACAAAGACATTAAAAGAAGCAAATTAAAAGGAAACGACTGATTTGTTAAATAAAATTAAGTAACATATTAGTATTCCAAAAGTGAGTTCTCATGAGGGCGGCAATGAATTCTAATAAACTAGAAGGCCTTGACAATGATACAATCGTCTTGAACAACTGCTCTATAAAATTTTAAATACAGTCAAATGGAACATCGCAAACAGTGGAAATTGTGGCGTGCCTTGTAATTTGGGGTCATAATTAACTACCAACATACGCTCGTTAAGCAGAAATTAAAATAATACTGGCTGCAAATCAAAGTAATGGTGTTCATATCACGCGTCAGATTTTGAGTATTTTAGTCAGTCTTTGTAAAATTATGGGCTCAGTGTGGTGAGTTTTTAAATTAGAAGCCTGACATTTTTAATTTAGTAATTCTTATCAAGCTGTTTTATTTGGTACCTCTCACTTCATGGATTGACGGACATGATATGCATATAGAGCACAGCGCCTAAAAGCGTCTGCCATATAGGTACGATCTAGCTTCTAAATATGAAGATGTAATTAAAATGACAACTGCTCTAACATTTTGATAGTGGGGCATATCAAGAAATTATCTAGTCTAAGAATATACAAAATTAGTAAAGCATCAAAGTCACAGTAATCAACCAAAGACAGCAAGCCTATCACTCCAAGGAGTATCCTTACGAGTACAAAAGCTAACTATGCCCCTATGTCAGACTGCTGCCTCTTAACCGAAAACAAGATACTGCATTAGACTTTCGAAGTTACTTTAGACATCGCAGAAAATCATGGCTAGTTTATCCCGGAGAATGACTTGGTTCCGGCAGGCTGGGGATAAAGATATTGAACGCGGACGAAGTAGCAGGTAGCAGGCCAAAGCTAACCTTCTACTATGTAAGTAAACACATGCATGAGCAAACGGGTTAAACGAAGTGATTAGACACACTAACCCTATTGGACAACTGCGATATGCAATGTTGGAAAATAAAAACAGACGATTCGATACAGTCAGCATAAATACGGAAGTGGGAAAAACTAACATTTTGCGAGCGACACATATGACTGTATTAGTAGGTATCTACCATTTTATGTTAACAGTCTTGCCAGGGTAGATAGTGCAACACGATATTAAGGCAGAAAATACATAAAGGAAAGCGATCGACTCAGGTGTGGTCATTGAAGATTTTAGAATGGGATTACATCATTTTCGTATTTACTTCATATGTAACTTTGAAATAGGTAATTTCGAGGATTGAGGAAGTTCGCCGCTGTTAATATTGCAATAGGATCTGATTGTTAATGAATTTTAATTGATTAAGATTATGTCACGGTAGCTATTATAGTACCACCTATCACACCCATATTAATTATGGCTTGGTGGCACGAGAGTGACGAGCTAGGTAGTGAGGACCCATCAGACTTTGTTTTGGCACGGTTTTGGCCGTCTATTACATCACCTTGACGTCAGGCTATCGAAACGAATAATTTCCGAACAATCTTCACTAAAAGAGGTGCGAATGGAAATTCAGCACCTAGAGCGATAGACTAGAGATAAACGCATTCAAAACATTAGTGTCAACACACTTGCAACCTTGCAATGTTCTTTGCGACTGATGGCCGATAAAAGAGTACCAATAGGTGTTTCTGATAAAATTTGCAACTTATTATTAATATTTTGTAGCATTGCTTCATTGCCTAGCTACCTATTGAATGCAAGAATGTATAGACTCGCTTTCAAATCGATTAGTGTAATGGAAACTACTGCGAACAGATAGATGCTTTTGTGCAATTTCTAATTTTTTTTTTCATTGAAATGTGACAGTGGTATTTTACGTATAGATACTAAATGGAAATTTAGAGGTGTTAGGTAGGTTTGAGGACTTTTTGAGAAGTTTTCGGGATAAACTTACTCCTAAAAATTTGCAAATATTTTTAAGTAATGTATCTACCTATTAAAGGTTTTCTACAGCAAATAGAGATGAGGTAGATGAGATATTGCACAACCTCTGCCAATCATAAATTTTAACTTCACAGATAATACAGATGCTACTCTTGTGGTTCTTTTCCGTTACTTCAATTGAAATTAACCGATTTAGGTACCTATATTATCGGTGCAAAAACTCATAAATCTTAAGTATATTACATAATTGGAAGGATCTTTCGCAGAATTTTAAATTTATTTTTTAACATGGAGCAAAATTGTATTTAATACAAATTGTTTCAGCGGCACACTGTTTGCAAATTTTATAGTTGACAGACTTATTGCCAGCTATCACAGTCAAAACTTATAAATATTTAAGTTTGTTTTCACGCACTTCGGTTAGTTTAATCGGAACGGTGTCTAATATCGGCACGATTAACGCTACAGTTTTTGGCAATCGCATGCATACACAAATCCAAAAAGGCTCCTAAACCGGTAATTTGAAATAATTTTGACAGAAACACGATCACCGGAGCAAAATTCCTAGCGTGCAGTGTTGTTCTTAAACCAGACGTGATGCATCACAATCACGAGTGTCGAGGGGCCGTGACGTAGGTCGTGTAGGGTTACCAAGTTACCATCGAGATTACAAGTATGATTTGACGTAGAATGCCGGTTGCGGATCGTGCATCGATTTTATAGTGCGTCGGTCGCGGCGGCGGGACGCGCGGCCGGAGCGGGCGGCGTCGCTGTGTTGACTGCGTGCCGGTGCCGCGGCGCGCCGGCCCCGCGCGAGCCCCGCGCCGCCGCCGTTTGTTTTGCTGTATTTTCGTTGTTAATCATTCTCCTTGACCTTGTGCGACGCCGAGTGGTCCACTGCACACGACTGCGCACCCCTCCCGGCCGCCCGCGCAACCTCTCGCGACGCATCACACGTGTTCATCCTTCAACTGCATCGGTTAAAGTGATTTGGAACTTCCACATCGCACGGCAGTGGCGTCTAATTGAAAGTAGTAGACTGCGCTACGGGTAACAGGACCAACCGGATATTGAGGATACCTACGTTAATAAGCTAAGGAGGAATTGTGTTATATGCTTGTGTTTCATGACTTTTAGAGGTGCTTGATGATTTAGTAAATTACTTAATAAAATGAACATACCTACAAAGGCCCTCTTTTTTGATACAAGCTTTGTGTGGAAATTATTAAAATTATAATTATTACTTGACTTCATTAACTGCATCAAACAACTGACCCAAGGAAATATTTGATTAGCCTGGGAGTTCTTCAGTTTTCATGCGAAGTGCACAACTCAAAAGAAAAAAAAAGCTTAAGAAGGGATATCGAACTACATAGTTACTAGACAGACAACTTATTACTTTGGCTGTAACACCAGACAGAAGGGATGAAAGCCATTGATTAAAAACGCATGATTCGAAGTACTTCTAGCTGTCATTAACTTGACGAACTCGATAAAAATTTGAATAGTTATTGGATCCCAATTCAGTATTCATGTAGGTAATTAAATTGGGTGTGTAATGAACGGTATAATTATTTTTTATATATTTTCATTTGATATAATAACATTTGATATAATTTCAAAGGATATAAT
>BHDV01028009.1:93438-152294 GCA_005406045.1 Adoxophyes honmai
TATTTGATTCAATAATTATATGAAAGGGCGTTATATCGACTAATATTATATGAAATATTTTTATAGCGGTCGTTACGCACCCAATTAAATTGCGTGGTACCTAATCAAACTGACACTCACAGCTCGAATTCACAAATCTCGTTCGGTGATTTGTAGTTGATTTTTAAATTAATAACTTAAAGTCCACGCTGCAGAAAGGGATTTTAATTAACAGTAAAATTACCACTAGAGTCAGCACTAGCTCACAATCTGCACTATCAGACTATCAACAACAAAAAGATAGAAAACAATGTTCCTCTTAACGCCATCTAGTTTAACTCTACCTGAACTAACATAACGGCGCCATCTAGCGAAACCTCAAGACTTTACTGGTTTGGTGAAAGAAGTGATACTCAGACGAAATAGTTCCCTTTCCATTGAATTTCTCACATCCATAATAAATTACACTGTATTTCATATGCGTAGTGTAGAGTAGTAGTGATGGCTATGTACTAGTATATTGGATATAGTATGGAATCCATACTATGGATGTATATTGGATATGAGATATTGCAAGTATAAAATAAATATTACAAGCACACATAATGTAACATAGTTAAATATGTTACATTAGCCACTTTCAGCATGTTTTTAGGATTTAAAATAGATGAAAGAGTTACAATAGTGACAGGATGCCAGCTTCTTCCCTAAAATATACCTTAACTTTTTCCTTAGTCATCTTTTACAACATCCACAGAAGGTATGGAGTGTTCAGACCAACATGGAACAAATAGAACAGAATCATCAGGGGCGTAACTACTAAAGGGCTAGGCGGGGCAGTGCCCCGGAGCCCTCAAGCTCAGGGGGCCCCCAAACCGTTTCTATCGAATTCTAGGGAGGGGGGTGTCACCCATGGTAGCTACGCCACAATAATCAGTTAACATAGGTGTGGGGTCGCATTTTTTATTTGCCCCAGGGTCCTTGGTTACCTAGCTACGCCACTGAGTATCATTGACAAGTTCTTTTGTGACACTTGTAATAACCCTTTTAATAATAACCCTAATTTCTTCTGTAGATGTTGTAAAAGGCGACTTAGGAAAAAGGTTAGGTTAAAGTATATTTTATCATAATACTTCCATCATACCTCTCTGAAATTGAGTTAAGCTCAACATGTTTCGGGCTAATCCGTATCCCTTTAGGAGCCGCGGCGTCTGCTGCCAATTGCGTGCTGCGTGCGCGCATCGCTCTGTTCGCGCAACTGCTCGTGCTCGACCAAAACTAAACTTGATTTAAGACATGAGTTATCCATAACTTTCAAGATGAGTGAGTCTCACACAGTTTCATATTCAAAGTCATAGTTTTGTCTTAGTATTAGGATTTTGTTTGCTCTGCCTACCCTGTTTGTGAATACAGGTGTGATGTATGTATGTATTGAAGTATGTACTTTTTTCAGCAGTTTTTTAATGCAGTAACTAAGTAACAGAATAAGCTTACAGAAACTTCTACATAGGCCTTCTAACAAAAACTGTTTGTTTTGTTTTTAAAATTATGTCTCATGATATCAATGCCATATCACTTCTGTTGATGTAACAATAACATTATTTGTGCTTATTTAACTATGCATATTAGAACCTATATTTTTATGTTCTGTACTTTTTTACACATTGGTAAAAATAAAACATGATGAAAGTGGCTATGAAACATGAGACAGTCATGGTTTTATCTACATGATGTTTCACATGCTCTGCCTATGCCATTTGGGAATACACCCATGATGGATGTATGTATGTATGTATTATCAAACCGCGTTTAGAAAGGGATTGAGCTCATAAGTAATTTTTAACCGACTTCAAAAAGGAGGAGGTTTTCAATTCGACCAAATTTTTTTTTTTTTTGTGTGTATGTTACTCGATATCTCGAAAACCCGTGGACCGATTTTCAAAATTTTTTTTTTAATTGAAAGGGTATAACTCGAAATTGGTCCCATTGGCACGAAACCAGGATCTGATGATGGAATCTTGGAGAAATCGAAGGAACTCTTCAAATTTTATATGGAGATGTACGGCGTTTTCGGTAATTTGTTGATGAAGTCAAGATTTTACATTCAGTAAACAGAATACTTTCAAAATATTGCTAATTTGAAGTCGGTTTTTTTTTGTTTAAAATTATTTAACTAATGCATGATAATGACATTGTCAGTGGTAGAGTATGCAGATAAATTATTAGTGTCCGACCGAAGGTACAATTTTGGCCGAAGCCGAAGCCGAAGCCGATTAATCGGCTTTCATCAAAACCTTCGGCCGAAGCCGAAGCCGAAGCCGAAGGTGTGTTGACCCCATGTGGACCCTAAGAAATACGAGAATTTGCTAATAGTAAAAAAAACGGTATGAAATTATGCGCAGTTTTCGTTCCTAAATCAAGTGTGACTATGTTGTTATGTTATGTGTTGTCAGTAATTTATATAATTAACTGCAAGTAATGCTATCGGGCCGGCGAAATGCTGCCCTGCTAAGCGCTGCGTACTATCCGTCTCGCTCTGGCATCGTTTGTTCAATTTAAAATCACGATTTACAAACACTATAAATTATATTGTTATTTTGGTGCAATGAAGTTCTAAAGCATGGAAAAAATATCAAATTATACAGCATTTTTTATTGATTTCCAATAGCATTAAGAGATAATTCTTCAGATCAATTAGTTACTTTCTTAAACCTAAAGCGAAATAATGTGATTAGTGACAAATTTGTCAGATATAATATTACTATTTTTTATTTAAGAAATGACAGTATTTACCGAGAATAGAGTTTAAATATGCAAATCATATTCAACTATTAATTCTATAATTTATAAGGGTCTGCACCTGATGAATATGATTATATTTAATCATTTATTAAGTACTATCGAACCAACTGATTCCTGACCCACCGCAGAATGTTGTCACAACAAACGTCATAAACATTTACTTTGTCAAGAAATGCAATGTCACTATGACGTTCACTGTGAATAGGTTCTATGTTGGGTCAGGAATCAATTGGTTCGATGGTACCATTGTGCTAACGGTACTCTCTAATTCCTTTCTAAACGCGGTTTGATAATATGTAACACGCATATCATACAGTGCAGGCTTAGCACAGCAACACACCTGAGTCACCTCACACAACCTGTCTCTTTCTGATGTCTCTAGGTGGACAGTGACAGGTATAGTCTAAATAATTTTATATTATATTTAACAGTGAAAGCTCGCTAGATAAGCTAGTGGTATGTACATAAAGCACACTAGTATTGTATTATAAACCTTGAGTGCTACATGGTAGCAAATCGTCTATCATGTAAGCAAGTTCTACTAGATTTAAACACAAGTTTTTAAGAACCCACAGTAAAATTAAAAAAGAAACCATTCAATTTGGTCTATACTACAGCAGGATCAAAACAGAGAGAGATTTAGCTGTTATAGTTGTTAATATGAAAAAAAATTGTGTAAAAATCCCTTTTTAATTAATAGTGATCAAAATAACTTCTAAGATCTCTCTCTTGGGCTATCTAGACCAATGATAAGTAGTAAGATAAATGTCCAAGTGTTCAATGCTGTGAGGCAGGGGCACTCCAAGTGACATGGCTTATTTGAATGAGAAATAATCTTCTTCATCTGAATGTGGCCCATACTCCTTTAACATAGAGTCCCCATACCATATAAAAATATAAATTCAAGCATTCAAATGTTCACCTTAATATTTTCATTGTACATCTAGTTATGATGGAACTAAGTGAATGTGATTTCATATTTTACCATTTATTTGTCTATCATATCACTTTCATAACATAAATGCTAATGGTAAAAGATTGTTACATCTATTCAGACACTAAGTTTTAACATTTACATGAATCCATTTTTAACTCAATCTGTTTTACCATGTGGCAGGAGTCAAGCTTGCAGGAATATAATATTACAAAAGTAAAAGTACAAAATCCATATGATGCTTTACAAAAGCATATATAAATATAAAAGATAAACAAAATACGTGAGCATAATAAGTGAAACAATTGGTTTATCAAAGTGTTACACAAAGCAGAAAGCAGCAACGTTAACAATATCATATTGGCAATTTGTTAGTATATAATGACGTACTTGTAAGTGTACTTGCCTGGGTCTCTCGAGGGCTCCATCTTCCTTTCCGCCGAAGTAATTTATTTATCGTCTATAACACCACTTTCATGTATCAGTTCGGTCGCAAAGATGAACCTGTCAGTAACAAGGTCGTTGAACTAAATATACCTATAGATGAGTTTACACCCGCTTGAAGCACTCACGCCCGTGGTTATTCCATGAAATGTATTTTACACGCAATCCAGTTAACAAGCTTAGTTGTCAATATATATCTTTTTAGTAGTCGATCATCACGTTTAATTCACTAAAATATATTAATTCCGTACGCAAGTGACATACAATATAATAACTAACGAGCGTCCGTCACGTCACGTCACAGAAGATTCGTTCAGAAACCGAATTTTTCGATATGGTATTATTCATGAAAATTGGAAGCGGATTCGAAGCGGCTAGGTCGAAACGACTAAACGAGAAAAAACTAAAAAAAAAGAGGTGCAATGCATGAATGCAAGAACTGCGAGAAAGTAAGTTAAAAAACCTGATGTCCAAGTAACATAAAATTAAAAAAATATTACGAGGTAGCATAAATAGAATCTCCTAAAAAACTAGACGCCGTAACGTGTGATTAAATAGAAGCAAAAAAATTTCAATGTCAAATAAATGTCATCAAAAGTCATGCAGTCAGTTTGTTTTATATTCCACAAAATTAGAACGACTCTGATACCTGCTATTCTATTGGTCAAGTGAATGCTCAAATCCTGTTGCTATTGGAACAAGGCAAACCAGAATAACAACCATTCACTTTCAAGAAATATCTGTACATCGAAAACCTAATTACAAACTCGCCGAAGTCCTTATGCTGAAACTTTGGCACTGAATTTAAAGTTATTTAATTGTTGTGTGTTGTATCTGAAAGGCTAGTCCTCATTTAAGAAATCGCTTACTCACTGTGATAAATTTCATAAACATTGTGCAAACTTTTGACTTTGACCAGTTAACACTCAATCGCCAGACACCGCAGACATGGAGAACAAAACCGATTTTCGTTATCCTCATACGTTCATATTATTAGGAGCTTCAGGAGACTTGGCGAAAAAGAAAATATACCCCACTATTTGGTATCTCTACCGTGATAATCTTCTACCAGAAAACACTAAGTTTGTTGGTTATGCTCGTACTAAACAAACTATTTCTGAAGTCCGAGAGAAATCTAAGAAGTACATGAAAGTTCGACCCGGCGAAGAACGAAAATTCGAACAATTTTGGGAAGCTAACGAATATCTTGCTGGTTCTTATGACAAGCGGATTGACTATGAGATGCTCAACCAACAAATAAGTAAGTTTGAAAAAGGACCTGTTGCTAACAGAATATTTTATTTGGCCGTGCCCCCAACGGTATTTGAGGATGTCACTGTCAATATAAGGAATGCTTGTGTGGCCATCAAAGGGTATACCAGGGTTATTATTGAGAAACCATTTGGAAGGGATGATGTGTCTTCTGACAAGCTGAGCAATCATCTGGCTGGGTTGTTTAAGGAGGAACAAATTTACAGAATTGATCACTATTTGGGAAAGGAAATGGTCCAGAATCTATTGACAACCAGGTTTGCCAATCAGATATTTAATCCATCATGGAACAGGGAGAATATTGCTTCTGTTTTGATTTCATTTAAAGAACCTTTTGGCACTGAAGGTCGTGGGGGTTACTTTGATGACTTTGGCATTGTCAGAGATGTGATGCAGAATCACCTTTTGCAAATACTTTCCTTAGTGGCAATGGAGAAGCCGGTGACATTAAATCCAAATGACATTAGAGATGAGAAGGTCAAGGTCCTGCGTCACATTCAGCCTATTGCTATGGAGGACATATTGGTTGGACAGTATGTAGGAAACCCTGATGGGCAAGGTGAGGAGGCTCTAGGATATCTTGACGATCCCACTGTGCCGAAGGACTCAATCACTCCAACATATGCTATAGCTGGTCTTTGGATCAACAATGCTAGATGGCAAGGCGTTCCATTCATTCTTCGCTCTGGTAAAGCTCTTAATGAAAGGAAAGCAGAAGTGAGGATACAGTTCAAGGATGTCCCTGGGGATATTTTTGAAGGTGAAGCCAAGAGAAATGAACTGGTTATTAGAGTGCAGCCAGGGGAAGCTTTGTATCTCAAAATGATGGGCAAATCACCTGGAATGAAGTTTGATTTGGTGGAAACTGAGTTAGATCTGACATACAGCACTCGCTACAGGGAAACTGATGTTCCTGATGCATATGAGAGGCTGATTCTGGATGTCTTCACTGGCACTCAAATGCATTTTGTGCGGAACGATGAGCTGAAGGAGGCTTGGCGTATATTTACGCCTATCTTAAAGCAGTTGGAAGAGCAGCGTGTTAAACCAGTCCCATATGTGTATGGTTCAAGGGGTCCGCCAGAGGCTGATGCTACGTTGGCAAAGTACAACTTCAAATATTCGGGCTCGTACAAGTGGCAAAAGCCCAGTCTTCTCTAAATCACCCAAAATGCTTGGCTGTTTTTGGTGGTGGTACTCATGCTATTTAAAATGTTTCATAGATCTTTGCTTAAAAACTATACCTAGGTTAACACTAAGAATATTTTAAAGAGAAAATGTTTTTGGATTGCATTCCATTGTTATTCATCATCTTATTTATTAACAAGGACATTTTAAGGTTAAACTTTGAAGTCATTCCTATAACTGCATCACAATTTTGACATTCCACTGAATGTGCCTTTATATTTAGACAATTTTCTTGTTGAAAACATAGTTACTAGAAAATAAGTGCCTTGTAATATTTAAAATTGCTCATGTTGTTTCTTATCAACAATACTGCAAGTAAGAGGTTTTTTATCTAATCTTCTTATTGGCAAGTGATTGTTATGTGCCAAGAGAAAAGGTATTATAACAGGCAGATAAGTTTATGTAATTAAAACTTAAAATGTAATGGTTTTAGCAGGACAATGAAATTGTATTGACTTTCAATTGTTATTTATTCAAGAGGTCAAATATCACCTCACCTTGGAAATCTGCATTCATTCGTGATTATCACGTGTTTAACATGCAATGAGGTCTTTAAATAAAAAAAATTAAACCTATTACACATATAATATTTGCTGCTGTATTTGTGTGAATTCAATAAGTAATTTTGCCCTGAACAAGTTCTCCACTATATTCAATGATCACAACTTATCTTTAATCTTTTTATGATAAGTGATTATCTTAATTCTTGAATTATATCTTTACCGAGTCATGCCCCATATGCCTGCAAATAAGATTGATAAGCTAATACATTATTCTAGAAGTTATTGATTTTATATTCACATTTATTGTAATTAGTATTTGAAGATCCAATATAACGACAAACACTTGTGTAAGCGAATTATTGTCATGTATTGTATGTTAAGACACCTATCAACAAATAATCACGCAACATGCAAACCGCGTGACGTTATGCGTGACATGACAGAGATAGTATGACACGAACATGACGCGTGTTCTCTTGCTCGCTTTTTGTATTTAAAGTATGTATAAGTCACAATTTTATACGTATGTAAGTCTGTTTGTCTCAATCTGTTGTAAAATTTATTATGTTGTGACAATGTGATATTTTATTTTTCTACTACAAAAATTCACTGCATAATAACTTGAGTAATTTCTTTCATTATTGTTAAGAGTTTCAACCAAACGATAATACAATTTCGTATTGGCTTATATAATTTTTTCCGCTTTTTTCATTTGAAAGGTTTAATTATGCGCGACTAAATCATATTATCGTTCGGTTGAATTGACTAGAAGAAATACATAAAGATAAGAACAAATATATTTTTGATATATGCCTATTGTTGTTACAGTTAAAAACTGTTGAGAATTTTGTGAAATGTTTGTTTTAATGCTTATATATTGTGTATTTCAAATTTCTAATATAGGAAAATAGGCTTATTGATAGTGTCCGACCGAAGTTTCGGTTTCGGTTTCGGTTTCGGCCGAGTTTCGGCCAAAATTCCAGTTTCGGCCGCACTTTCGGTTTCGGCCAAAATTGGCCGAAACTTTTGCCGAAACCGAAACTAATTTCGGAAGTTGTCGAGCACGTTTGCCTAATTTTGTCTCGCGCGGCAACGCTTTGGTGGACGCTAGTGGCTCAGTTCAGGAATTGCCGTGCGCCGTTTTTATAGCTCTGTAGCAACATAACTTAGCTAGTGTGTAATCGCCCGACGCAAAAATGCTTTAGTTAGAGATTATATTTCGATGGAACTGGGTTATTGTAAGATTTTGTTTCGTTTCTGTACTTTAATTCTTTATTATAGTGAAATACTAAGACATTAACTTTATTACAAATGTTTACAAGTTAACAAATCAAATTACGTACGTAGGTACTGTCGGCCAAGAAATTGGTCTACCCCCATAAGGGGCAGCGCAGACGACAGACTTTTGTGCGATCGAGTCTGCAGCGCAATAAAAACTCTGAATGGAAACTATCTGCGCGCCATTCAGAGTTTTTATTGCACCGCAGACTCGATCGCACAAAAGTCTGTCGTCTGCGCTGCCCCTAAGAACGATGTTCATTTGAAATTCACGAAACAACAAGGTCGATTTCCCATTGCCATAATGTTATTGACAGTGACAATAGCTCCCTTATCATTATTGCATTGACGTCGCCTCAAGTGGTCATGTCAACCTTAGTGACAATTTGATCTTACAGAAAATTTTGTCAAAAGTGGTAGACCACTTTCTTGGTCGACCATACAGGCAAAAAATAGATAACAAATGAAAAAGGCGAAGAGTTTAAGTTGTTACATTACCTACTTTGTTAGGGTTCAGTAGCCAAATGGTAAAAAAAGAAACTCTTAGAGATTCGCCATCTGTCTGTCTGTCTATCTGTCCATCCGTAGGTCACAGCCACTTTTTTCCGAAACTGTAAGAACTGCACTTTTAAAACTTGGTAAGTTGATGTATTCTGTGAACTGCATTGAGATTTTCGCACAAAAATAGAATAAAAAACAATAGGTCGAAAATTCGAGAGACCCCATATACTGAAACTGGTAAAATATTCTTCATGAAACCTATACGTGCATCTATAGATAGATCTTCAAAAGTTATATCAAGGTTTCTATTTTTTTTTTCTAAACTGAATAATAGTTTGCGCGCGAGACACTTCCAAAGTCCCGTGCCCTCGCTAACTTCTAAATAAGGGTATGAAAAAACTAAAAAAAAAATGTGAAGTACATTTTACCATGTAAACTTCCATCAAAAATTTATTTGAACTAGATCTAGCAAGTAGCATTAAACTCAATTCGCCTTTAATTTTAATATATTGCGCGAGTTTTAATATATTGTTTCAATTTGGTGTCCTAATTAATGCAGGATAATCGGTAAAATGCACCAAATCTCAGTATTTTATGGAATTTTATACTTGACCACGTGAGTTTCGGTTTCGGTTTCGGTTTCGGCCGAAACTGAAGCCACGGCCGAACATTCGGTTTCGGTTTCGGTTTCGGCCGCAAAACCAGTTTCGGTCGGACTCTACTTATTGATAAAAAATGGTAATGGAGTTTTTGATTTCTTTACACTCTTTTGGAATAAACTGTACTTATTAGAATTTTGTAATCTTGTCATTTTTCACTTTACCCAAAATAACTAGTTGATTACTATACTCAAATAATAATATTAATAAATATTCTTTAAAATTACAGGTTCCTACCGTATACTTAAGAGCAAATTCACAAATAGCGGAATTTACTTCAAGCAGCGTTAGAAGCGGCTGGATGCGTTTTAACTCAACATAGTTGGAACCTTTTTCAGCACTATACTCGAAAACTTGCTCGAAGGTTTATTGATGAAGCTGAGGCTGAAACGAAAATGTGTGGATCTCATAATCATGGAATTTGACGCCTATAAAAGATTAAGATACCGATCTAACTTACCGAATATCTTATCGAAGAGGCAAAAAAATTAACTCAATTAGGTATGTAAGTTTACTATTACGTAGCTATAATACCTACTGCCAATATTTTATCATTGAAATAACTACACATGGGCAGTAAAATAGCTTTGAAAAAGGTTAAAAGTTGTGAAAACTTAAAAATTAGCGCCAACTCCGTGCTAGCTTTTATTTAATTTGAGTCAAGTACGTAACGAGGCACTTCAGTCATTTCCTGAAGACGAATCGCTATGGCTAATGATTAGATAATCGTGTATGTAGATAGTTCGTTGAAAATTTAAAACCGTTGAAAATTCCGTTACGTAAATATATGGGTATCTAATGATTATGGACGTACCTCAAATAGGACAGCAGATAGTTTTTGCCGTGTTATAACCCTCCTCGTAACAACTCGACCTCTAACTAGCTGCAAATTTGAGATATTGAATAAATAAAACCCAGCTGGGCTATAAAACACTAGTCACTAAACATGGTTTATTATCGCAGTACTCTACCTAATCAGTTTAAAGTACTAAGATACTCGAGCTGTATTACTTACACTGACTTGCTTCTTGGTACGCTTTATACAGGATGGTTTTTCACGGCAGAGATTTACACAAATTTTACCGTTTCGTCACAGGCAGCGAAATTGCTGTGGCGAAATATTCTAGGTATCTGATCTCTTTATAATACTTTTTTGCCAATTTGTTATGCCCATGTAACATTTTTGTCATTTATGTAGTGCGTTATCTTACCAATGAAATACGATCCAATTTCATACCCTAAAATTTTATGTGGTGGTCAGTCGAATCGTATTTTCATTGCCTATTCAGTAGCTACGGTAAATAGTTTTTGCTTATAAGTATTCATGAAAACTATTGTTACCTATTGTGTCTATGGTTTCCTGAAACCCTACTTAGCCAACTCCAGTATGTAGGTTTTGTAGGTAGGTATTATAGGTTTGTACGGAATATGAGCTCGTAAACTTTGACGATGCTTTCGGCTCGAAAATTGCCGTCGGTTTACAAAGCTTCGAGAACCAAAGATTTTACCGATTTTAAGTAGTTTGAAGAGGTTTTTAATTTGTTAACAATATCTGGGGGCACGGCCGTGCCCCCACCAAGTCGAGCAAAAAAGCGTCACGGCTACCATCCTTTTCTCGAAGCAATTCAGACCATTTTCGACCCCCTGTAACTTCGTTGTGGATAAAACTAGAAGACTGAAATTTTCAGTAACCATGCAGGCATTGTAAAGATACGTATGTTTCAAATTTCATTAAATTTGAACCAGTATTTTAAGAATTATAACGGGTCAAATTTCTTAATTTTGTCACTCACTGACTCGCCGATCATCAAAAGTATAAGGCACTTCTAGCAGACCTAGAAGCTTCAAATTTGGAATATAAGTAGTGTTTGGTGTATGAATCAAGGAAAAACTAAAAACACCGGCCAAGTGCGAGCCGGACTCGCGCACGAAGGGTTCCGTACCAAAAACTGCAAAAAATCAGATTTTTTGTATGGGAAAAAAGTAGAAATGTCTGCAAAATACAAAAAGAAATGAGATCCCATCAAAAACAATACTTGTCAAAAAAAAACAAGTCTCGCAACTCAGTTGTTCTGCGGTAAAAAGTTGTGAGATCCATGTAATACAAAGTCGGTATAACATGGTATAAATAAATATATTGAGACTTGGCCATCGCCTGAAAACACATGTAAATTCAATTATTTAGTGCGATGGCCAAGTCTCGATATATTTATTTATACCATGTCATACCGACTTGGTGGTATTACATGGATCTCACAACTTTTTACCGCAGAACAACTAAGTTGCGAGACTTGGTTTTTTTTGACAAGTATTGTTTTTGATGGGATTACAATTTACAGATTCATACTTAACGGTTTCATAATAGGGATATTCGAGCAGTTAAGGAAAGTAATCCGCTCCCATTGTCTGTGTTTCGAATGTCGAACAGACATTAGTAGATAAATACCCAAGTAATCGCGGAATCTCTAGGCCAGTGCCTGATGAAATAAATGTGCCACAATAGGTCTCATTACTCATTACTCTCATTCTGCACTTTCTATCATGGGATAAGTATTATTCCAAGACAAGTTTCTTGAAAAGAAACAAATTTACCTAAAGGTTTCAGATGTTTATAACTAAGTAATGTACATATTTTACCGTACAATAGGTCCAGGTGCACTGACACCTGCTGGTTGTCTAGTGATACACGTTGGTAATTTCCCGACGTACAAGTGGAAATTGCTGAATAATTAAGGTTCGATCGTATCTAATATGTAGAAATATAAATCAATAAAAATACATGTTAAAATAATCGGGGTGAAGATATACAGATAGGTCTTAGATACATACTTATTGCGGGATAAGACAGGGTTGTCCAAAACGCAGCGCGCTCGTCGCGTGCCTAATAGTCTGTCTACAACTTGCGACGTCACTGGCGCGGACTTTTATCTAAGTAATCAGACGATAATAGCAGCTGTGCATATATAAAACACTGTACATATTCTGCTTATTCATTATATCGAAATGTGCTGTGACATTTAAAAGTATCATGTTTTTAACATTCTGTCTTGTGTTTTAATCATCACAAATAGCTGCATATGTGTTTGACAACCCTGTAATAAAGTGCTAATGTAACTCTTGTGCTATGGTTGTGCAATAATAATACCAATATATGGTCGCTGTTAAGCATTCATGTGTTAACCCACAAAAAATCGAGTTTTGAGTTATGAATGCAGTCTTATTCTTTATGTCACAAGGTTTACGATAGTGCACTCCATTTTATTGAAAAAAAATCATAGAATATTCTAGAATACAAAAATTATTATTGCTTATTTCCTAAATCAAGAATGGTATTTAGCATTTATGTCTCAAGTGCCTTACATTATGAATGCCAAAATCCAATGAGAATACAGAAAAAAGCAATAATGTGTTATACCACAGTTAACAGCTAAAGCAGCTTCAACTTGAACTTAAAATAAACTCCTTCTATGATGTAAGTATATTAAAACTGCATTGAATGAAACCTCTAGAATAGTAGACTTATCCAAAAACAAAAAAAAAGAAAGATGTGCAAAATTTTTAAAACATTACACTCCCTATGTTAGGGTCAAATGGTAAGGAATTATCCAGCTGCAAAGTAACACAGTAATACACGTCTCAAAGATATACTTAATTAAGATTTTGACCGTTTTTAGTGGTCACCATCACCATTCTGCGAGCTGTATCTCAAAAACAGTTGAAATTTTCACAGACTATGTGTTTGTATTGTCACTACAACAACAAATACTAAAAAAAAAAAAAATATTATTATTAGGGAGGAGGGGGCTCCCATAGAAAAAAAACGTGTCTTTTTTGCTGTTTTTGGTACGAAACTCTTCGTGCGCGAGTCTGACTCAAACTTTGTCGGTTTTATTAGGGTTCCGTAGTAAATAAGGAACCCTTATAGTTTCGTCATGTCCGTCCGTCCGTCCGTCCGGGCTCCTACTCAGCCGCTACTGCACCGATTGTCACAAAAATTAATGGAGAGATAGATATTGAATAATGAAGTTCAAAAAGTTGGTTTTTAAAATTATGAAAAAATGTTTTTTTTTCAGCCCTCCTCCCATACAACGAAAAGTGAAATTAAAAAATTAAATTGGACTAACCCCAACGTATCGGTATCGTTAAAAAGGTCTTTAAAATGCAATAAAACGTGCTTTGAGACTATGTAGATCAAAGGCTCCAGTCTTAAGATAATCTAAGACAAAGTTAAAATTTGAAGTGTCCCCCCACCGTAACTTTTGAAATATAACTAAAATAATTTTGAAAAAAATACACTATATACCTCAAAGTAACGACTTTCAATTAAAATTATAGCGGACTCCGTATCATGGATAGTTACTTTTGTAAAACTCGACTAACTTATGTAGTTACAGTCGTCTGAACAAAATGTATGGAGTCAACCGCAAAATAAAATTTAGCTAGCTTCAGAACCCTATCATGTGCGTGCCCGACACGCTCTTGCCCGGTTTATTATTTAAGTAGCACTCAGGTATTGTTATTGCCAGAAGCTTTAAGTTATTAAAATAATTTTAAACAAAAAAAAACTACTTTAAATTAGCAATATTTTGAAAGTATTCTGTTTACTGAATGTAAAATCTTGACTTCATCAACAAATTACCGAAAACATCTCCATATAAAATTTGAAGAGTTCCCTCGATTTCTCCAAGATTCCATCATCAGATCCTGGTTTCGTGCCAATAGGACCAATTTCGAGTTATACCCTTTCGATTAAAAAAAAATATTTGAAAATCGGTCCACGGGTTTTCGAGATATCGAGTAACATACACACAAAAAAAAAAAAAAAAATTAGGTCGAATTGAGAACCTCCTTCTTTTTGAAGTCGGTTAAAAAGTGATCAATAGAGCAAGAGAATAAGACTCACAGTTTCTGATTTTGAATATTATGATAGATTTGTACTAAACGATGGATAAAAAAAAGTTTTATTTAATAATATGATCGAATTAATAATAAATAAAAAAAATGGTTTATATTTTCGAAGAATAAATATTAATTATTATAAGCGTTAACTTGTTGTTTCTGATTTTAGGCAAAACTTGTAATGTGATTAAAAACATGTTAGAGCAATCAAAACTTTAAATAAATAAGTACATTTACATTTTAATGTGTTAAAAAACATCATACATGTTAATATACCTATTAGTAATTTCTTCTATTACATTTTCTAAAAATGAGTACAAATATTCATATTAAAACAAATCAGAATTTTGCATTAATGTGTTAAGCCACATAACACATTAATGCTAAATGTAACAAACCCTTTAGCAATTTAATCATTAACCATTTTTATGCTCTTGCTATTTAATAATGAATGTATTTATAATATTTTCGTTTATTTTATCAATCTATGCATTTCAACAAAAAAAATGATACCGCATGACAATATTTTGTTACTTAAAATAAGCGAGAAAAGAAGATTGTTCAAAAAAAACTTTAACAGCTGATTACTCAAAACTAGGTCAGTGTGGGTTAACACACGAATGCTTAACAGCGTCCATATAAGTATTGAAACTAAGTTATTCGATTCATTTAGTGCTAGTTAGTTGAATCATACAAATTAAATCCCATGGAGGCCACCAAGATCAATCCTAACCATCTCCACACGTTTGTGCTTCTTGGTGCATCAGGGGACCTGGCGAAGAAGAAAATTTATCCTACAGTGTGGAATTTATATCGTAATAATTTGTTGCCAGAAAAGATTAAATTCATTGGCTACGCACGTACAAAACAGACAATTTTGGAAGTGAAAGAAAAATGTAAGAAGTTCATTAGTGTGCCTAAAGGAGAGGAGCGGAAATATGAAGAGTTCTGGGCTGCGAATGAGTATTTTGCTGGGTCATACGACCAAAGACCGGACTACGAGAAGCTCAATCAAGAAATCAGTAAGCATGAGACGGAGCCAGTTGCTAACAGAATATTTTATTTAGCTGTACCCCCAACTGTGTTTGAAGACGTTACTGTGAATATTAAGAATGCTTGTACAGCTACTAAAGGGTACACAAGAGTTATTATTGAAAAGCCATTCGGACGCGACGATGTTACTGCGGAAAAATTAGGCAAACATCTGGCAGGTTTGTTCGATGAAGAGCATATTTATAGAATCGATCATTATCTGGGCAAAGAAATGGTTTTGAATCTGATGACTTTACGTTTTGCTAATCAAATATTTAGCCCGATATGGAATAACGAAAATATCGCCTCAGTTGTCATATCATTTAAGGAACCTTTTGGCACTGAAGGAAGGGGAGGGTATTTCGATGACATCGGCATCATAAGAGATGTAATGCAAAATCATTTGCTTCAAATACTTTCACTTATTGCTATGGAAAAGCCAGTAACCTTACAAGCAAATGACATTCGAAAAGAGAAGGTCAAGGTCCTACGACACATTAAACCGATTACCATGGATGATATTCTGATAGGTCAATACGTTGGTAACCCAAATGGTCAGGGTGAAGAAAAATTGGGGTACTTAGACGATCCCACTGTGCCCAAAGGTTCGATCACTCCGACTTATGCTGTTACGGGCCTTTGGGTCAATAACGCTAGATGGCAGGGAGTCCCGTTCGTGCTTCGTGCTGGGAAAGCTCTTAATGAAAGAAAAGCTGAAGTGAGAATACAGTTTCACGATGTCCCCGGAGATATTTTTGGTGGTAACGCCAAAAGGAATGAGTTAGTTTTGAGAGTCCAGCCAGGGGAAGCCGTTTACACAAAAATAATGACTAAATCGCCAGGAATGAAATTTGATTTAATAGAGACGGAACTGGACCTGACTTACAGCACTCGTTACAAGGATGCTAAGTACCCTGATGCATATGAAAGATTAGTTCTAGACGTCTTTAACGGTAACCAAACTCATTTTGTATTAGACGACGAAGTTAAAGAAGCTTGGCGCATTTTTACACCCATCTTAAATCAGTTGGAACAGAACAAGGTCAAACCTCTACCTTATATGTTCGGTTCAAGAGGGCCACCCGAGTCTGATGCTAAGTTGGCCCAATACAACTTCAAATATTCAGGGTCGTACAAATGGGAGAAGCCAACACCTTCCAAATAGGTTTAAGGTAAAAAAGTACCTTACTATAGATAGGTCATTAATGACCTGAATGACACTAATGCCAATTGTCATTAGTTTACCTGCCTACACCAACTTACTCATTTTTCGCGTGGTTTATGCGAAAAAGACAGTCTTACAGAACTTCCAAGTAGGTAGGCAAGCGTTTGTAGAACTAAAGTAGGTAGGTACCTAGGTATAGTGAACTAGAGTAGGTATGACATAAAATTAAGCAACAAGCGAGCAAACTATGGTTGACATTTTTTTTGTTCAATTATGTGTAATATAGATAGGATTATTTTGGATTAGTCTGGGTAAGGTTCTGAATACTTAAAGATCACAAAATTTAAATGTGGCATATGATATGACTTGGCTACTTCGGATGCTTGATAAATGGATGTAAACCTAACAAATAAATGTTTGAATTATGAATACTGATGTTGTTTTCAATATTTAAGTATCCCTTTATTTACCTAAATACCTACTGTTACTTACTATGGTCACAGAAATTCTTAAATTTAAGTTTTCCTATAATATTATAGATGGCGCTAGGGAGGTACAACTTCGTTTTGTTTTTGGACACCAGTCTAAAGCTCGGAGGTCTAAAGCAATAATAATAAAATAAGTGTCAGCTGTTTACCTTTTCATTTTCAAGCTTCAGTCATCGAAATTATACATACATACATAACCGTCACGCCTTATTCCCTGCGGGATAGGCGTAGGGTAATTTATCTCTAAAAATATATATTATAATGGAGACTCGAGGAAGGGTGTAGTCCGAAGCTAGTTTAGCCAGTAAACCGATAAACCAATTTTTGACAGTAGAAATATCAGGTGGCTAAATATTATTGAACGTAACGTGTTTTCACACGTGAATTTACAAAATTTATTGATTAGAAATTTTTCCCCGTGTGGTGCCGGGTTAGAATAGCACCTCCCCCTTTCTTCCCGTGGGTGTCGTAAGAGTCGACTCTGGGAAAGGGTTAGTGGGTATTGTGGGCGATGGGCTAGCAACCTGTCACTGCAATATCACGTTTAACCATCTGATTACCCTGAAAATGCTAAACGTGGCACTGGATTTTTGAATTCATGTGCTCTGCCTACCCCTCTTGGGATACAGGCGTGAGAATATGTATGTATGTATATGTACAGAAATTTTTACAACGAGTTTTAGAACGAGTTAGGCAATAAGTCATAACGACATTCAACACTCCTAAAGTGGTAAAAATAACAAAAAAAACATTTCAATGTGTTGGTAAACGGAACAGGCGCACATATTTTACTGTGTAATTAAACGCTTCCACCCAAACCAAATAGTTGAACAAAAAAAGATTAATTTGTTATCATAACTTTCGAAACTTTTGAAACAATGAAACAGCATGTATTATCAATTTTGGATTTGCTTTTAGTTCAGATACATTGATGATAATATGTATTTACTTTCTGAATTATTTAACCTATTCCAATAAACGAAACGCAGTGAATAGTAGAAATTTATTGCCATAATCGAAAATTTTCAAAAACTTAGTTGACTTTTGATTGCAATGACAGATGTTCACATTTGCTGTTGAACATGAAAGTAGTGTTTTTAAAATGTCTTCGGTTTTTAATACAATTTTAAGACATTTATGGGACTTCAGCACGTAAAATATAAAAAACAAAACTTTAAGGGAAAATATTGGTTTTAATTGTCCATTGTAATATAAATGTTTGTATTGATGCTTAGTAGAAAAAGGTAGAAATAACAGTAGTAGAAAAATCTGTCCGTGAGTTGCAATACTCGTTCTGTCAGCTGAGTTTTTGATGTTGCGATTATCGAGCAATGGTGGTTGCTGTTGACCTCAAGAGCTTGAATTATAGTCAGTGCGTTTTAGTATAATTAACTTGAGTTTTATTGGACACTATTGAATTACAGTGCAAAATGATACAATACGTTTCGTGAATTTAACAACGGAAAAGCTGTTACTCTAGCCTGCAGTTTGGATGGTCGATACGAGTATGTGTTTGTGTAAGTACAAAATCTTTGTTGTTCAAACGCAAAAAATAATGCGATCTAGAGCGGTCCTTACTAAATGTTAGATCAAAATTAGTTTTTATTTTGAGACTGATGCGTGAATATTTGGTGAACAAATTATGTTGAAAATTGTCATAATAAATAATGACGTTGTTTATTTTAGGCGAGTACTAAAGTGTTATTTATTTTGCGCATGGACTTTATTTAGGCGGATTATAACAGCGCGCGACTGTTTAAATAATCCTTTTCTTTGATTCTTGCGTTGCTATTTCGTTGTAATATCAACTAGCTGCAGGAGTCGCGGCAGTTAATATTTGAGGTCAGAGAGATAAAGGGGACTATTTAAGGTAAATTTGCGCGCACATATCATCCATGCAACACGCATTGATTTCATGCTTTAGATAAATTAGGTACACAATTGAGAAACTATTAATTTTCTTGCAATGTTAGTGTCTCACTGTTTGCTGGTTAATATTATGGTTAGTAGAATGTCTAAATTAAATTCCTAACATAAGAAAGCAAGTGAAAAAAACATAAAGCATTTGTTTATTTGTGATATTATCATTGTGTTTCCACAACAATTGTAAAAGTATAGTGCCCTTTTATACTTGTTTCAATAACAAAACAAATTATATTAATAATAGGATTGTTGTATCTTGTTTGCGGGAAGTTGATTCAATTACTACAATATACTCAGATTAAAATAAAAGAACAAAAATTAATTAGCCCACTAGTCAATAAAGACCTGTTTACAAAAAGCAAATGTGTTTCAAAATATCTTATCTTTTAATCATTGACTAAGAATTTGAATATTTGGTTATCATTGAACTTGTTTTTAATTTTAAAAACATGACTCAACATATCAACACAACATCCTCAGGTTAAGTCTAATCAGGTAGTTTCAGTCACTGAGATAAAGTCTTGTGATGCTTTGCATTGTTTATTTCTAAGATTTTTTTATTGGTGGAACTCAAAAGCAACCAAGGTAGATAGATTTATTACTTCAGACAATTTATAGAGGCGAGGGTCAACCAAATCTTATTTCTTACAAAACAATGATGAGTGTCTAAGAAGGATCACAAAAATACTACTAATTGGTCAGCTGATTTTAATTTTATCTCATTTAGGGTTATCCCCTCAGTTGTGGCGAACCCCACAGCGGGTCTGCGACTAAAATACCCGTATTTGTGGCGCGTCCCGCTCTGGGGTTATGACAGATGTGCTCACTATTGTGTCAAAAGCGTATTGATAAACTATGTCTGGCTCTCTCCAGCTTATTAAAACGCGTTCAGCGTAAAGCAAGACAGCTAGGAAGCAACCGAAAGTCAGCCCAAAAATCGCATTTTTTTTCAACAGCTGAGGGGATAAGGAGACATCTTTCTCCTGTTGACACCCTGTTCCAAAACTGCAAAAATGATTTACATGGCAAGTTAATGGCTGCCAATTAATTTGATAAATGTCCTTTTTGATTTTTGATTAGTCACTTTCATCTGTGAATCATGTTTCAATGTGATTTTAATTGCCCATAAGATCGAAACAAAATTACATAATCACAGTGTCAAGTCATGTTTGTTATAAGATGCATTGTCAAGTCTAAGGTTAAAAGCAAAGTTTCTGAGACTATGCTAATATCGTAAGGAATAAATAGGCACTCCTATTTTATTTTTTAACCTTGTTTCTTTTGTTTAGGTGTTAGGTATTTTCTCTCAATGTTATTGTTTGTTTATTATTTTGTGTTTTGTTAAAGTTTTTAAACAGAATCTCAAAGGAGTGCTTAACCCATATTCTTCTGTCAGATTTAGTCAAACTATGTAATCTTGATGCAGCATTGTTACATCTTGTCATATTTATGTCTGTGGGATACATAAGGGTAAATTTTCTGGCACATTTTTGCATCAGTGTGGAGACAATGGGTTAACCAATTTGTTAATTACCTAATTTGTTGCAGCTTCCAAAAGACTTGTTGCTGTTGTAAGCAGTTAGAAGAAAGTACACAGAACTGATTTTGGTTTCAAGCAATATAACACTGCCACAATGTTGTATGTATTCCATGTGGATGCTGGTCTGATGACCACATATGACATGAATCTGACTTTGCAGAGGTAAATATGACTTGTAAAGCTTCTTTTTTACCTGCAGTGTTCACACACATCAACTCTGGCAGAAATAAATGAAGACTAATGATTGCAAACATTTCACAATTTTCCATTGCGCTCTTGTGAATTGCACCTTCATTAAGACCTAGCTAAAGTTATGATAAACTTTTTCTGTTTTGAAATGAAAACTAGTCACACATTTTATTATTGTGTCACAGTGGAAAAAGTAGATTTTTTTTTACTATGGCTTTTGGTGGTCCATCTTTTTGGTCCTCACCCTTGTGTATTTCTAGTATGGTTTACATTAACAATGAAAATGAGTTTTTTACTATACAACAAAGGGTACTTACTGTAGTTAGTCATTATAAAAACTGAGTCATGTAAACAAACAATGTTTTTATGCTTTATTATTCCTACCTTTAAGGTTGGATTTTTTTTTGTGGTTTGTTTATCTTGTGATTTTTCAACACGGCTGTTTCAGAATCTTAACTAGTTATAGTTAAATTAAATCTGTGGTTTACCTCTTCACTTTGTACTTGTTTTCTTAAATGGGTTTATAACACAAACTTTATCATGCTGTCCTATTTCAGTGTGTCAAGCTTAAAATCAGCAATAGAGAGAAAAACAAAGATTGCAGCCAGTTCTTTAGTGCTCCTCGTGAGTGGAGGGGAAGTATTACAGTCTGACCATATGGTGTCCTCATACAGTGCTGGCACTGACACAAACCCCATATATATGTTTAGCAAACCGTCGGAGAAGGAGAGCCACTTGAAACAGTCAAGTAAGTACATTACATCAATTGTTGGAACTGTAAAACTTAAATAAAATTGTACAGTTAAAGTGTTAATTATTTTTGTCGAAAATGTAAAATTATTCTATTGTAGCATTATTAAACTGGCCCTTGATGACACTGGCTATTAAATACTTGCTTTCAGTGGCAGCAGGTGTGATTTTAATCTGAGGCACTGGAGGTCAAATCTGTTATGTGAACTAAGGACCGTATCGTTAATTATGGAAACAAGTAAAATACTCGTAATTTGTGGGAACATTTTATATTATAGGAAAACAACTAAACTCATATACATATGAGTGTGCAAACACAATAATTAGAGTAACTTATTTTTATTTACTGGTCCCCTCGGCCAGTTTCCCGATCTTGCTTTTAATGTTTTTCATTAACCGTTGGACAGCTAAAGTGTTGAAGGTTTTATACGTACGAATCCTGTCTTTTTTTAATTCCTCGACTTTATCTGTTGGCTTAGTATGTTTTCTTAATCTTGCCTTCATCAGAGGTCAAAATCTCTCTATGGGACTTATCTGAGGACAATTAGGGGTATTGCACGTTTTTGGTTCAAAGTCGACGTTATTCCCTCTATATCAGTCTAGCACATGGCGAGCATAGTGGCAGGCAGCTAAATAGATGTAAAATAATGTGCGATCTCTGTGCTTGCGAATAAGTGGCAATATCCGCTTCTGAAGACATTTCTTTCCTGTAAATATCAGCATTCAAGTTACCCTTAACGAAGAACGGAGTCGTTTTCATCCCACATTGACAAACAGCTTGCCAAAACATTACCTCTTGGCCAAATTTTTTGCAAAAAATTGATTTTTCCTCTTGAGAGACCTTTGCATCTTTCGTTACGGTATAAAATTGCGGCCCAGGCAGGGTTTATAGTCAAGTTTGACATAAGTTTCGTCGCCCATAATAATACATTGTTTGTTTTTAGTTAAAATTTTATCGTTCAGTTTTCTAGCCCGAGTGTTAGCGGTAGATTCCTAGGTTTTAGTGCGTTTTGGCTGTTTTTGTTTCTTATAGGTTACCAGCATGTTGCTTTCATTGGCACGTTGAACCATTGCTAAAGAAGTTTGGCATTTTTTCGCACAATCTCGAGTGGAAATACCTTAATTTCTCGCAAACTGCCCGCATGTCTTCTTGTCCAAATTATGATGCAAAGGACCACGTTTTCTACCTCGACCAGGTAAATCTTTGAAAGTATGGTTCATGCCTAACCGTTTGATAGTGCTATAAACTGTTTTCAGACTAACACCTTCCATTTCTGCAATTTTTCTCATCGTCATACCCGATCCTTCGCTATATTTGGTCACAATAGAAAATCGTTGTTTCGCGGATAGACCCTTCATCTTGGAAATTTTCAACAGTTCTCAATATTTTTTGTACTGAATCCAATATTAGACTCAATACTTGACAGATTGACATTTATATATTATATTTATATTATTATATAACTTTTTTTGAGTACTACAAACCTGTTTCCATAATTAACGATACGGTCCTTAATTGTGTGTAGTTATATTTCAAAATGGCAAAGTCAGTTTTATTATGCCTGCTTATTATTCATTATACTATTTATAAATGTTCAGGATAATGTTTTGTAACTGTAATGTTTATATTAATTATTAAGATAATTGAGTGTATAGTTGTTCCTTTGATTTCCTGTAATAAAGTGCAAAAATCAGTGAGCCAATTTATACGACAGCGAATGATGCAGTGCAGATTGAATAAAGTATAAATAATTAAACAAGTAACACTAATGGTGCAGCTGGTTAGAGGCATGTTGCATTGTTCTGAAAGTAAAACTTCTGTTGATCTTATTTACGAAACATTTACAAAACTATTTAAATCTCTGTCTGTCAGATGGAAAGATAATAGAATCAAACCAATAAGATTTGTAATCGAACTCCACCAAAGAACAGAATATTGACTTAAATGTTAATATCTCCGCGATCAATCTTTCCTAACTCGTAGCTCGTCTTTTAGTGTACAGCGACCTCAGTCCGATAGTGGAGCTGAGCTCAAATGAGTTCCGGAGCGACACGCGTAGCGGGTTCGAGGGGAAATCCGTCGCGGAACTCAAAGCGAACGTGGAGATGTGCTGCTCTCTCCAGCCGACTGTCAACACTGTGATAACCTGCGCCACGCTAGCGCAACAGTTCAGCGACCTCTCACACGATGTGTCCAAGAGCTGCGACCAACTTGTGCATGAGCAGCATTTGCAACATCAGGTAAGAAACAGAATGTAGAACGAAAAGAAAACAAAAAGCGAGAACTGGTACTGGTATGCAAGAGTAAAAGATATACAGGCTCGGGTGGTGTTGGATTAAAAAAAAATACATCAAGTAAGCGCCTCCGCAAACTGTAGACTTAGCACAGAAACACGTGCGAGTCTTCGCGGACGGGATAGACTGACTCACTTTCTGACCTCTCCAGTTAGGCAGTGATAGGTATAGTTTATCTCGCAACTATACTTCCGCCCTTTCATGCTAAACCGGCTGCAGAGTTGCAGACTTGTCAGTCAAAACCTTAGTCCGCCTTTTAGAACGGAAATTTCTGCTCCTTGAAAGAGAAGGAGCTAGAGTGAACGTTGGTTTAAGTCTTTCACACATTGTTTTGTGCGTTAGTGAAATGAGTCGGAGAAATATTAGAAAAACGTGTACCTACTATCGAACCAATTAATTCCTGACCCGTCATAGAATAGTTTTTAGGTACAGTTAATCACAGTGACATTGTATTGGTCGACAAAGGAAATCTTTATTACGTTTGTTGTGACGCTATTTTGCGGTGGGTCAGAAATCAATTGGCTCGACTGTGTGTGTTTCATAGACTGATTTCATTATTCTTGGTCATTGATAGAAAACTGAAACTAATAGATCTTGTTCATCACGCAGGGATGGTCAGCGGTCGTGGCCAATCTCGAGGATATCTTTAATGAATTTTGTGAACGCTCAAGAAATTTTAAAGAGTCGTTCAGAAAACATCGACTAAAAAAGGACGAGTACAGCCAACAGCTTTCTGCGTAAGTAAATGTCATTGTTTACCGCTTGTAACTTAATCTGATCTATTTAAAATTCACCTTATTGCAGTGTATTAAGCTTCATTTCCAGTTTTTGATAACTGACAGATTATTACTGTCTAAAATAAGAATTTAAATTAATCTTCCTTTAAATTAGATACAAATAAAAAAAAATCGTTTAATTGTTAAAATAACTTACATAATTACTGGTCATTTAGCTATCGATTTGTTTATCGGTTTATTATTAGGTTACTATTGTCTACCAATCATCCGTCCACTCGGTGCCTCGTTTACTAGTATATTACTCGTATTATTTAATTGGCGGACGCAATTCCGACTTGAAGCTGATTAGCATACAAAGACATCACGCACTTGCTTAAATGTGCCTCACTCAATGATATTCATTTCACTTGATGGGCTTATTCTAGTTTTTTAGTCAACGTCAAGTAGAGATAGAATACAACATACATACATACATACATACATACATACATACATACATACGTAACCCCCGTATTCCCAAATGGCAGAACACACAAAACGCTACGTAGAGGAAACTATGACTAGTTCACGTTCCGTGACCACTTCTAGCATATACATTTTTTTGGTTTACAGTTGGCAGGTATAATAGTGACAGGTTGCTAGCCTATCGCCTAAAATATACCTTAACCTATTTCCTTAGTCGCCTCTTACGACATCTACGGAAGAAATGGAGAGGTGTTATTCGAAACCCGACACCATACGGGAGATAAAATAAGGGATTGTAAACAGTTCCAATCTTTTCATGTGTTTTTACACTAAGTCGTTTTACACTGTCGCCGCACGCGTTTCAAACTACTTCAGTGACCGAATGTCGCCTTTAGAGTAGTCAGCCATGACAGTTGCCGCTTGACGTATGCCGCTGACTAGTGTCCTTTACAGTCTCCGCTAAGTTAGATGGCAAGATTAGCTGGAAAAAGTGATGCGCGAGCTTACTCTCACTGAAAAAATCTTACTATTTAACTTGCCGGGGAATAAACTTTACACTTTTGCCGCCGCTTGCAGTATATGGGGAACTAATGATAGGTAGCAACTTTCATATTCTGTGTTTCTCAATGTTTTCGGTCTTTTTGGGTGTACGCAAAACCTTTAAACAGCACCCTACCGCCTAACTTAACGTATATTACATACATACATATTCTCACGTCTGTATTCCCAAGAGGGGTAGGCAGAGCACATAAATTCAAAATCCAGTGCCACGTTTAGCAATTTCAGGGTAACCAGATGGTTAAACGTGATATCGCAGTGACAGGTTGCTAGCCCATCGCCCACAATACACTAACCCTTTCCCAGAGTCGACTCTTACGACACCCACGGGAATAAAGGGGGAGGTGCTATTCTAACCCGGCATTACACGGGGCTTAACGTATATTTTAGGTGACATGTGAGGACATAGTTTTGTCTATGTAGTGTTTCGTATGCTCTGCCTACCCCATTTGACACGCGTCACGTATGTGTGTATATAATTTTAACTGCGTATCTTAGTTTCTAAATAGGCGCGTGGATAATAGTCGTGAATCATCTCAATAAACTGAACCGTGCCATTAGATACACTTGTGTCATTAGTGATTCCATAGTTGTTCGCGGCGACCGTGAAAGGTGAACAATTTCTGACATTGACCTTAAGAGTTACTACTCATATGGAACGAGTTGTGCTTAGGTGGCGCGCCGCGTGCGCAAGGCAGTGTCACTTGTTTCTGCGATCTACATTTCATTAGATAAATATTTCAGTAAGTAAGTAATTAAAACAATCGCGAAATATAAAAACAAATTACAAGCAAGATGGTGAAGTACAAATTCGTACAACCAACCTTTGAGATAGAAAGGAAACTTAATTGAGATATTTAACTTGTCTTCATAGGTAGGTAAATAGTGCTACTGTTAGTTTTTACTCTCATTTACTCATTCACCAGACGAAGCGGAGTTGCTTTTATGACACTTATTTATCACTTAGCAGACTGTATCACCATGTTGAATTTGGTTTTAATTACCTCAACGTTTCGGCCGCGTTACGGCGACCATAATCTCGTGTAGCTAAGTCATAAAGTGAGCGAGATTCAAGAAAGTTTAAAACATAGGTCCGCGACACCTTTCTATTTCCTCTTTGTTTATTATTGCTAATTTCGCGAAATGGTTTAGCTAATTAAACTGTGGTTTGTGGTCTTTTCGTAGGTATTTCGTAGGTTGTTCTTTGTTAAGTTTTTGTGTGGAAACACTGCTATAAATATAGCTTCGGTGGTTTACTTATTCAGTCGATTAAATACGTAAATACGGAGTCAAGCCGCATAATAAAGCATGACCTTCACGGATTCCCATTTTGTTACACTTTCTAGTCGAGTCATGGTTCATTTTCCTCATAGATAATTTTGTTACACATCTCAGCTTATGGCACCTGTCCGTGTATTTAATACGTTTTGTTTCCTTGGCCACTCAAGCGAGGAAACGTTTTTTGTTTTAGTAAAATAGTAACTTTATTCTATTTTCGCAAGCTCTGTAGGCCGTGTAAGATTCGGCACGGCCGCAAACCAAGTAAAACTCTCATTAAAATGTATTCGAACGCACTTCCTCGTTCGTTTGGCAAATGTTACAACAAAAAGCGAATGACTAATACGTTCTTAATAAGACGTGTAGAATTGATGCAGATATTACTATGTGAGAAAAAACCGGAAATCTGTCATGGTTAGCAATTTTTAAACATGCGTAAAGAACTAAGCGTTATTAAAATTTTATTAACGTACTTACCTTAGGTATCGTGTTGGTGGAATCTAGTGCATAACGGCAGAAAACAATTATTTAACTGATCAGTAACTTTCTAGGTTTCTATAATATCGAGGGCACGTTGTATCCGTCACGTACCTAATAAACGTAGTGATATCAAATAGTAATCTAGGTTCAAGCACTGGCACGTGTGTTAGTCTGTTAGTAACGGCGTCCAATAAACGGATTATCTAGCTTTTACTCGTGACATCGTCTGCACTGCTTTCTGCAATTAAACTGATATTAAACAAGTACGATTTTTGTAAAGGAACAAAGGACTGAAAGAGAGATTACCTCTGCTATGTCTAAAATCCTTTTATTTTGTTGCGTTCCCATAGTTAAATACACGAAGGTAGCTTTTACTCCGGGTAGCTGCTAAAGCAATGTTTTATGTACCACCTCTCCATTTCTTCCGTGGATGTCACAGAGTAGACCAATAAAACGAAATAGCTTACAGTATATTTTAGGCGACAAGCTGGTAGCCTGTCACTTTATACCTCTTAACTGAAAACTTAAAAATTATGATATTACACGTGAAATAGCCCATGGTTTTGTTTCGTGTGCTTTGCCTACCTCATTTGTGATTGCAGGTGTGACATCTGCATGTATGTTACATTTCAAACAGGTTTCTACAGATCAGTCTTTCATCGTCTTTCCTTACGCTTTTACATACGTCGTCAATGTAACTACTTTCTGCACAGTACGGTGTAATGGTCGAGATAATAAGCCATTACCGTAAATCGCGTACCCTCAATCACGCATCGAACGTCTTTGCTACGCCAACGTCTATAAATACTTCATGTCGTTTTAACTTGAACTAAATCGGACGGCACGAGGCTGTAGTGCAGATGCTTTAAATGGACCTTTTTAAGCAAGCGTGACGTCAAAGATACTCCTACGCCGATGGCTGTGATAGTTATTGTTAGTTGGATCCATGCATTGTGCAAATCAGTGTTGTTTTTAATTTCTACCCGTGTGGTATCGGGTTTAGGATCACGCCTTCATTTCTTCCATGAATGTCGTAAGGAGCGACTATAGAAATAGGTTTAGATATGTTTTAGGCGACAGGCTAGTAGCCTGTTACTATTGTACTTCTTTCATCTATGTTTAAACTTTAGTCATGGTTTTGACTACGTAACATTTCGTGTGCTCTGCCAACTTATGGGAATGCAGACGTGATGAATTTATGAGTGGATTAAGTAGGTAAATGAACTTATTTGCGATGTTTACGAGCGCGCAGTTCCAATCGCTGATCGACACTCTGCAACTGCCATTTCCTAATTTCAAAACATCTCGACGAATTAACCAAACAATCTCAAATAGACCAAGTCGAATGCTTTTCTCACCGAAATTATGCAATTGTTTCGTAAGTCACAAATTGGCTCATTCAGCATTTTACTTTCAGTCTCGACGATGTATTAGAATCTTTAGGCAAGATTCCAATTTTGCCGGCTCTGCAGCTCAACGCTGAAGCGCATCGGTTCTCGGCCTTCGATGTCTTCGAAGACACAGATTTCGAAGGTCAATACTATAGGATAAGTCAGCCGCTGGACGGCTCCGAGAAGATCAACCAAGACTTTGGTGTGGAGGCCTTCAAATTGTCGGAGGAAGATGGTGAGTATAATTTCTGTATTTTCTCTTAAATAATGATGTATGATCTCTTACCCGTGTGGTGCTCATGTCGTAAGAAGCGACAAAGGAAATATGTTTAGGTGTGCTTTAGGCCAAAGTTTAGCAACCCGTCACTATTGAACTTCTTTCATCTATGCTTAAACCTAACATTATGCTAAATTTGTCTGCGAAACATGAAATAATCTTGGTTTTCACTAGGTAGCGTTTTGTATGCTCTGCCTACCCCAGGGAATACGGCCATGATGTATGTGTATGTATGTAGGCTGACTTGTTGACCTGAGGCACTAACTCACTGTTAATTTTACCTCAGCACGGTCAAGTTTGTGGTTAACCCACATATTCCGTTTGTTCTGACACTGAAGAGAAAACTCGATCGCCCCAGTACAAGGTTGTTGCTATAATTTGTGGACATAGTACCAGTTTCATGTGGAGGATAAAGGTTTCTGTAGCGGTTAATAGCCTTCTCATCTTTGGATATTTACATAATAAACGCTTGAACACAAAAAAACTTAAGTGACATCACCACGGCCATTGACGGGTACAAGCCATAGTTACGTCAGTCAATGGTAATAGAACTAATCATTATACAGTTTATTAGGATTAAATGTCAAGTCAAGAGTTATGACTCTTTATTTATTTAAAACAAACAACTTCAACTTGGTCATACAGTTCCCGGCATCTAACATGGGCAGATTTGAAATGGTGCGCTCTTACCCCCACGTAAGCTTTGCATTTGAGCTACTGGCCGAATATAGGATCAGAACATCAAGAGAAAAGGCCCAGCAATGGGATACTAAACAAACAACTTCCGTATTAAACAGTAATAAATGTCTATTTATTTATGAATTCCATTTTGTAAATTAATGAAAAGTTTTCCCTAGGGTTGCCCCAGGCTAATTATCGAACGCCGCCTGGCGAACCTTTATTCATTGTTAATACAAAGTGTCATTGTTAATTATTCGCTTGTATGAGTATGTCCCTATGTACGGTCCAATAAAAAGGTACTCCCCTGATGCATCGTTACGGGGGATGCTATAATAGACTAACATCAGAGTTTGACAGAGTAACATAATTGTTTAATTGAAAAAATAGCAGCGATTGACAGTCAATTCGGTACCCTTATTACAAATATTCTGCATTGAACACCACAAATCAGCCCTTGGTGTTTGATGTCGTGTATAGAATACCGCATCTCCATTTATTTCGTGGATGTTGTAAGAGGCGACTAATGAAAATAGGTTAAGAAACATAAGCAAGCAAGCAACTAGCAACCTGTCACTATTGTACATCTTTTATCTAACTTGGAATCTAAAAAAGTCGCTAAAAGTGGCTACGTACAGTCTAGCACTACTTTTATTCGTGGGAGTAAAACCTGTTTCATCTAGCAAGATATGAACTTGCGGCGGACCCGGAAGAAAGAGGTCAATGGTTCAAATTCAATCGACTCACGAACGTTATCGATGTCCTTTATAGCGACCAATTTCAATCGATATATGTATCGAAAACCAAGCCCGATTTACACCGAACTGAGTTATGGAACCGGTGCTAACGTTCAGTACGACGATAAAAAAAAACACGTAAAGTCCTCGAAGTTTAACTTTGTAAGATTTTAAGTAGTGGGGATATGTTTACGCATCGCTTTTTCCATGAGCTTCGCTTTTCCTCTAGTCCAAAAATTTGCCAAGCTGCCTATAGGACTGTAATATCGACATAAGTCTATACTTCTCATTGGTCTTTACAAGTTGTCGCCATCCTCCATTAAACCATCGATGGCTCGTTTTGATTGTTAACATCGTTTTCAGTATTCGGCCAGAAGGAAGCTTCCTCAAGCAAAGACGCGGCGACGGCGGCGCCCGAGGCGGTCGACGTCTCCGACGAAGGTGTCACGTTCGAAGCCGATGAGACCAAAGAGGAACCCACTCTGCTGCACTGGATATTGGCGCAGGGCAACAACGCGTCGTTGCAGGACATCAGGGATTATTGCCGCAAAGGGTTGTCCTTGGTAAGTTTTTTTTTACTCTATGGTCTCGTGGAGACGCGTGCGGACTCATGTTCATACTTATGGTGTTACATGAGGGTTTATGGAGCAGGGTTTAAGCCTTACGCACCGCCAAGCGCCATGCCTCGCGCGGGTCGTCTCCTTAAAGTAGGCCTAAGACTCACTCCGTGTCTTCTCCATTTTTAAGAAGCGTTAGGGTGGTAAGCAAGCAAACTGTGACTTATACCTCTTTTTATATAATTTTGTTTAGTTTCACCTGTCTTGATGTTTAATTGATCAAATTTAGAAACTCGACTTTAATCCACTATCCGCTTACGGATTGAGCTGAAAATTTGTATACTTGTAGAAGTAGAATGAACATGCAATAATGTTCAGCCTAAAGGACGATCTTCGCACTGTTCAACAGTAGTACCTACAGTAAAAAAATACTTATCCAAAATGATTTTTTTGTTGGTTAGGTATCTTACTTTAAACTAGTTCAAACGTAATTCGTGATGCTTTTCTTTGCTGCGCACTGCTGACGTTTCGAGTGCTCTATCTTCCCTCTTTGTTAGCACCCGAGCCATGGAACCCGTAATATTCAACTACGACTCACCTCGGGCTGACTTTTAGCGCCTAAAATAGAAATGCTTAAGTGACGGAAATGCTTTACATACGAAAATACAAAAGTAGCGGACGTCAACTAATTTAAAATGTTAAGTTAGCTTTGTTATACGTTTATGCGAATTTGATTGCTACAGGTTTCGGTCCGGTCAAGCACTGCCGGTTTATCGGTAAAGCCATTACCATTGCGCCTTATCGAAGTGTGTTTATAGGTTAAGATTCTTATTTAATCCAACCTATTGACTGAGTTTGGCTGCTCAATGAAGTACTTATGATAATGAGGCGATAAAATTGTAGCAGATTTGACAAATGGCGTCTTTTCACGGGAGATGCGACTGACGCTTAAATATTAGTTTCTTATAGCGTTCCGTTGATGTTAAATTCCCTTCTACTGGGCTATTAGTTGTACGTTAAGTTGTAGTGTATTGTAGCAACTAAAGATACTTTCGTAGAACTAAATTTAAGTCAATTTTTCCTACCTCTTCCCTAAATATTTATACGTGGTTTCAAAATGGCACAAATGCTAACTGACTTTCATATGGGATAGGTAATCTAAGGAAGTACAGTCCCTGGCACTTCACGGGGCAATATTTTAAGTAGTGGGACTACTTAAAATCTTGGCAAGTTAGATTTCGGGGACTGTAAGCGACTTAATACCATGCCTCAGTTCATACAATTAGACGGGCTGAAGGCACCGCTCGCTGGTGCGTTTCAAGGCACTACAGATGCGCAAGTTGAGGAAAAATTCCAAAACGGTTTCTTCCACAAAGAAACAGGAGATTTAGAAATAAAGTAGAACTTTCAAATCTCATGCAAAATTGTAGGAACTCAGACGTTTTCGATACCCTATGTGTAAAATAACAAAAAAAAATGTAAGTTTTCTTTGGCACGAAAGTAAGGATCCCAGGTCACTAACACCGATGTTATTTTCTGTGGGTATGTTTTTCCCCACTTCCTCCTTAGTCGCCTCTTACGACATCCACATAATAAATAGAGAAGTGTTGTTCTAAACCTGACACCACACTAAAAATACCCACCTCTTGACCATTTTCTTTGCGTATTGTCATAGTATGCAAATCGTTGCGTCCTGTCATAGTATGGCGTATGTGGAATGGATCTTCCAAACGTTTTTTTTTTTAATTTGTATAATATCTTATTTCTAGATGAACGAAGAGCCGCTCAAGGAGATAGAAGAGGAATTGTGTAATGTTTTGGAGTATGCCAATGTGCATGGTCTGAAGCAGATCAAAGGGATTGAAGACCGCTTATACAGACTGGATCAGCTTTTAAACGAGGTTAAGAAGCTGGAACGCGACCAGCACGACCAGGCGGCGTCTTTAATACAGGTTAGTATAGTTAATATATCTTCATGTGATTCAATACCAAAGCAATGCATTCTGATACTGCATTGCAACAGCCAGTGCAGCGAGCCGAGCCGCTTGACGCTGCATAAGCTATTGCAATGTTCGGGTTGTATTGTGTTACATTACACCTAAATGTTACAAGTCAATCGCAACCTTTATAATACCTGTGTATGTCTAGTAATAGTCTAATTTGAATTGAGGCAATGCCTTGCGTCTTAGAGCGGATGACATTGCAAATGCAAATATGTCTAGGGGAGGTCCACTCTAGCAGGGTAAGCAGGTCTACAGTCATCAGGTAACGGTAAAAAGAGACAGCAACATTTTCACGTCTAAACATGTTCCGGAGTGGATCTTCCGTAAGTACAGCCAGCAAAAAACTTGTTTTAAACATCAAAAACCCGACTGTTACAGTACCGCGAGCGTCTGAACGTGGCTTGCGACCCGTCAGTGCTGCCCACCCTGGTGCAGTCGCACTGGTGCCAGCTCGAGAAGCTCCTCAAGGGGCATCAGACCCTCGTGGACATCCGGCGGCGGATCGCCAAGTCCAAGGACGAACTGTCGCACATACTGAAGGCGAGATTGAAGTGAGTATTACATGATATACCACAGGTTTCCGTTTTTTTTGTAGTGTCTTCTTGATTATACGCATATACATTCATCGGGCTTGTATTCTCAAATAGGGTAGGTAGAACACAGGAAACGCTATATAGGCATAATCGTGTCTATTTCACGTTTCGTAGACAATTCTAGCATATTTCTTAGGTTTTAAGTTGAGAGGTAGAATGGTGACAGGTTCCTAGCCTGTCCGCCTAAAATATACCTTACACTGGAGACGTACCTAAAACAGTTGAATAAGTGTGACGGGATGGATGATTGAAATGAATAGAGAGAAATGTGTCAGAATGGAAGCGAATGGGATTCTGTTGTCTATGCCTACCTCGTAGGAAATAGTTTATGCGGGTGAAAATTTTTGATAGCATGACTTTTGTTGATTTAGAGATACCTATTAATGAAAATAAGTCCCTTAAAAGTGAGATGGACGGAGGTCACGGCTAACTGAATTTGGAAGGAAGTCAAGGGGTATACGATTACTTGAATCGTATTACCATTTCGTAAGCAATTTAACACTTGATTTAAATCGGCTACGGGAAAACTACTATTTGCTGGCGTTGCCTTTAAACACGTAATGATTTCTTTAGTAATTGAATTGTTTGACATGCATCTACTAATTTACACTTTGGATTGACGTCTACAGAATACAATAGACGAAGTGACATTACCACCATTTGGGACAAATGTGTCACCCACAATCAAGTACCTACCTATGTCACTGTGAACCTTTTCACTAGCATGAATTATGAGGAATGTCATTAACTTTTAGACAAGATAAGACATATGAAAGTTATTGTGAAAAGGTTAATTGTGGCACAGGTGTCAAATTACTTGTCTGTACATGACGTAGCATCTATGTATATTAGAAAAATAATTCTTTTACAAATGCAATCATTTCATACTTTATCAAATGAATATTTTAGTATTCGGTCCTCCTGCTACGCCCTTTTGTTAACTTTTTCTAAATTTCAAATTATCGTTTAATTAAGGCATTGTTTTACTTGACTGTAACCATGACTTAATACTTGTGCCCTACTGACACTGCAAATTTACATACAAAAATGTGTTTTTTCTTACAGTATTAAGCTAGTGGAAAAAACTCGCAAGGGAATTTATTTAAGATACTTCTTAACATTTGAGAGTTCAAGTACTGATTCTTGAAAAAAATCACACAATCGTTCATCCATGCAACTGTGCTCGGGCTGGTCCCGACTGTTCCGAAATACCGTGTCTGTGTGCGTTACTCGAACGCATTTTGTATGTAACCTCCATATTTATCTGTTTTGTGTTTAATTTGCTTACTTATATTTCCAGGGCGGTCCTCCTCATCGAGAACTCGATGTCAGTGCAAGACGCGCATGCGATGCTGAGCTTTCAATGCTTCAATCGGCTCGCCCGGTACTTCGACATCGTGGGCCAGTTGCACAGAGCGCCGCTGGTCTACGTGAGGGCTGTCCACGAGGTGGCCAGGCGACGGACCTTCTCGGAGGCGCATCTCAAGGTGAGGCTGATGATGGTTAGAGATTATCGCAACTTGATGACTGGATAGATCATTACCCAAAATTGTTATTTACTAGTAGCAAAATTTCTATTCGCATTTGGGGAACCAAATGGTTTTTCCCCGGTTTTATTTTGTAATAAAGTTTTCTTTCAAAGTGACTGTTTCAAAGCAACAGTGTCGACGGGGCTCCGTTCACGCGGAGCTCCTATTGCTAAAATATTTTGGTCCTTCGGTCCAAAAACGTAACATAACCTAAACATACTTACGTTTCTGCGTTGATTCAAGTTGGGCAAAATGCTACTGTTATACTAACTACTAAAATGCTAAAAAGGACAGTGGAGAAAAAGCGACAGTGGCGTGATGGAACGAACGAATTGCTTATTTCTCCCGACTGGTGCTTTGTGCGTGCTCTCTAGTCTAATGTGTAATATTACAACCGATACTGTGACGCTATACGCCGCCCCGCTTCCGCTGTCAGTGCGTTAGTAGCTTAGATAGGTCGCAGCCAAGTTTAAGTTTTTTTTTGTGATTGTATAAGTAACTACTAAGTAGGCCTACAAACCTTAATCCTCATGTTCTCACCAAAGTGGGCGGCCGACCTTGCCGCGAAACTGATAAAGATCCACGAAGAAGAGATCATAAGGCGGCAAGACTTCAACTGTCTCTTCGAGGGCCACTTCCTCAAGAGCCTGTTTCCTGGGATGACGGAGCTGCCCCCCGCCTTTGCGACGCAGCCGCCGCCAGTCTTCGATGCGAGGCTGCCCCAAGTCACAGACGACGATGTTGAGCTGATTGCCAGAACGTTCCCGCAACTAGCCTCGGACGTGCCAAGTTATGATATGGATACCACAGTCAGATTCTTCCAACAGAGGTACGTGTTTAGTGTTAGCGAGATGATACGATCGTGAGGGTTGAATTCAATTGAGTTTGAACCTTATTGATGGTATATTATGGTTGTACATTTAAACCTCGCGATTGTATTAGCTAGGTTGGAAAGGTTTACGGGCCTGTTTAGTCTCTTTTTAACTTCTTGCATTAGAAAGAAATTTCAGCAGGCCCCAGCTGGGTATGTCTCACAGGGGTAGACTTAGGAGGGGATGGGGGGATGTTTTGGAGCGTTTCCGGTCTGACGGACGATAACTTGGCCAAAAACAGAGACAAGTGGAAAAAAGAGCAGAGTTTTGCTCAGCTCTGCGATACTTTAGAAGCAATTAAAAAAAAAGAACTTTGTTATTGGCCTATCAAAATTATAAAAAATAGCGAGTTAAAGAGTGGTTCGGAAAAAATGTAGCTATACAAACTTTTAATAAAAAAAAGAAACATAGTAAAACAAACGACTATCCTTTGGCATATGTCAAATAGGTAATCCAAGAATACATTTTAGGTGCAAACGTGTGATTATATTTTATATTTACAATAATGTCGTCATCTGAAATTAGTCGTCGTAAACTAATAGTGAACACTCACTTAGAAAATCCCAGTTGGAGTCAGGTTAGAGTAGCGAAACATTTAAATCTGCCTCGATCTTCTGTCGGAAAGGTTTTAAGATGCTACAAGGGGAGGTTGACCATCGAGAGGAAACCAGGTTCTGGTCGAAAAAGAGGGTTTCAGGACAAAAATCTTGCTAAGAAAATCAAAGCTGCTTTTAAGACTAACCCTAACATTTCCGAACGAAAACTAGCCAAAAAGTTAAATACAACTAAGTCCATGGTTCATCGAGTGAAACTAAATAGTGGGTTGAAAACCTTTAAAGTCCAAAAAGTTCCAGACAGGACGCCTGAAAAAGAGAAAGTGGCTAAATCAAGGGCAAGAAAGTTATACACTAATTTCTTCACAAAGTACGATTGCTGCGTGATGGATGACGAGACGTATGTGGTGGCCGACTTCAAACAAATTCCGGGTCAAGAATTTTATGTTGCTAGTCAAAAGGATAATGTCAACCCTAAGCATAAATGTAAAATGGCCAGCAAATACCCCAAAAAGTACATGATCTGGCAAGCCATATGCACTTGCGGTCTAAAAAGTGATGAATTTATTACTACGGGCACGGTTAATGGCGATATTTACGTAAAAGAATGTCTGGCTAAGCGGTTGTTACCACTTATACGTAAACACAATTCATCTGTGTTCTTTTGGCCTGATCTAGCTTCATGCCATTATGGAAAAAAAGCTAAAGACTTTTACTTTGCGAATAATGTCCATGTTGTCCCAAAAGAGGCGAACCCACCTAATTGCCCCGAACTTCGCCCAATTGAGCGTTACTGGGCTCATATGAAAAAGAAACTCAAACACACAAAGTCTGTAGCTGGAAATATTCAAGATTTTAAGAAAAAGTGGAGAAACCAAGTCAAAAACATCGACAAGGTCCATGTTCAAACGTTGATGAAAGGAACAAAAGCTAAAGTACGCAAATTTTGGCATGGTTAAAATAAAATTTAGAGCAATGTATATAATTTTCATGTTAAATTCAACAATTTTTCATATAAAATAAAGATTCACAAAATTACCTTCAGTTTTATTAAAACACTACTTAAATGAGTTGCTACTTTTTAACCGGACCACTTCTTAAATGCGGTGTATTCGTCGTCACATAGAACTAATATTCTGAAATTCCGCAGGATAAGTTCTTCCGACCATCAAGAAAGAGACATCGATGTTCAAGTTGATTTTGACAAGTAAGTTCGTCTCTTCGATCACCAATAAAATCTTCTATTGAAATAGTGCAGACGGACTGTGTCGTTTATCTACTAAATTATCTTTCGCAGGGACTTCGAATCGGAGACCGACGTGGGTGATTTCGAGCGTCTCAGCCGCCAGAGTACATCGCAGAAACAGAGGGTGGATATATCCACACTGTGCGTCCCGGACACTACGGCCGTCTCCACCGTGACTGAGGTGCGCGCTCTCCCAGTCATCCCCGAGGCGGACGAAACTCCCAAACGATGCGAATTCGAAAACTCCGAGTTTTACATCGAGGAGTCGCTACCTTCCAGCTTGGAATGGGGTCGGGACGAACGACAGGTCAATCCAAATTCCCGTGCAAATAAAACACCCTCGTAAGACCTCTCTGATTCCATGCGTACTCTGTATTTTATGGGTCGGCTCCGATTGGCGTCAACGATAGTTGTTTTTTATCAGGGTTAAGATTAGCAAGTCATTGGCCTTAGTGATAAAAAATTGCTTCAATGTCTACTGGTCGAGTTCAAGGTTTAATTGGTAATTCTAGAGAGGTCTTATGGAGTAGACACGTTATAGTTGTTTTTGTTGCTCCTGTCTTCACCGGCCCCGTACCAGCTGTACTTATGTAGCATTCTATTATGATTTATGCTTGCTACACGTTTCATAGAAATCATTAGTATCATTGTAAACGCTGCCTATCTATTTCGTCACCATCAATACCATCATGCTATTTCATAACATTGTGCAATGAATTTAGATCTACATATACAATTAAGCGCTTATTTATTACAGGATAACATGGATACTCATAAAATAAACGTAGAGAAATTACAAGATTTCCTAGTTAAACTTTACGGCTTATGCAGAGTGAATATTCTTTTAATAAGGGAAGAACTTGCTAGATTAAAACATGAAATCGAGGATCAAAAGAAATTTGCTAGCGTAAAATATTATGAAATATTAGAAGCCTGGGAGAAAAGTAACGAAGAGACCTCTTTGAAGTTCCGCGAGGAAACCCAAAGGCTGACAGTAGACCATGAATTAGAAATGAGTGATATGAAAGCGGCACTCAATAGTAAAGACGATATAATTGAAACGCTGAAGAAAGAGAAAGAAGAATTAAAAGCACAACACCAAAGAGAAATCGAGAGGCTAAATAAAGAACACGAATTTACGAAGGAAGTGCTAGAAAGAACTAAGCAAGAGATCAAATCTTTCGAAGCCAAGCTCGTCGAAGCTGAAGTTCAGAAACAGAAAGAGTTGAAAGACTCACAAGAAAAGATGCACTTAGAATATAAGGCGGAAATCGAGTCTCTACGGTCCAGGTAAGATATCGTTTAAACATTGTTTCTTTGTATATTATCAGCTTATCTAAGTAGGACATTCTGTCTAACAAGCCGTCATTTAGATTGTCGGTCGAAAAGGCTAATAAATGGATATTATCAAATTAATTTTAAAATATTGCGTGGTGTTGGGTTTATTTCTTCCGTCTACGTCATAAGAGGCGACTAAGGAAATAGGTAAAAGATCGCAGATTAGCAACCTGTCAATATTAAACGCCTTCTATCTATCTTATCCTAGTGGCTATGAAGCATAATAGTCTGCCCTACCCTATTTTGGGAATAAACGCATGACGTATGTATGTAATATTGACACGTTGTCCGCAGATTCCGCCTAGTAGCTCTTACGAATATGGACAGATCGCCATCAGAATCCAGTTTAGAAAAGATCGAACGCACGGACGTCATAGAAATAAACAGTCACAACGCCATAGTGATGCAAACGAAAGAAAATGCAGAGGTAGAGAAAGAAGAGGCTGTCAGACAGACGGTCGCGAGCGTGGAGGCGGAATGGCGGCAGAAACTGGCCGAAGAAGTCGGCAGTTTGAAGGCGAAGTATGAGGCCGAGAAACAGGTTCGTTGTTGTCTTAGTCATTATATGTATAGATACTTATGTTGATACAGCTGTGAATGTTAAGTTATACATACAGGAATTTAAGTCTTCGGACATACATGAATTGTGCAGGATGTCATGATAAAAAAGTGACCATATCTCTTTTTGTCGGTCTCAATGTCGGAGGATATGACTTAAAATTTTTGTCTATGTAACTTTTTGTCTAGAAGCATAGGCGTGAGTGTATGTATGTACCTATAGTTGATGTCAGACAGGGTATTCCGAAACCTTGAAACTCACCAACGCGACATCTGTCATCTCCAGGTTACGATAAACGACGTGACCCGCCGGCTGTTGTCGGAAAAGGATAGACAACTGGACCTGCTGCGCGAGAGGGAGCACGTGCTATCTCGCGAATGCGCCAAGTACCGCGAGACGATACAGCAGCTGACAGACCCGGAGACCAACGAGTACGATCCTCTGCTCAAGACTCAGGTGAGTCCTGAGAACTGAATCTCATCTACTGACACAAATTATTGTACTTAGAACTTCGTAGATGAAAATTTGATAAGTTGGTTAGTGTGTCACATTGTCACCCTGTTAAGAATAAATGTCTGCCAAAACATTTGTTACTTGACATGTTGCAAATCACGCTCTCAAAGGAAGGGAACTTTACGCGCAGTGGAAGCGTGCTGGGCCCATAACCTGTAGAGATTTAGCAAGCTACTGGTCAGTTAACTAAAGCTGGCACGTAAAACAGACGTACGCATTGGGTTTGTGTAGTATCTGTGAATTAGCACGCGGCGTGACTTTGCACTGCGTACGTATCATGAAAAGTCTGCCCGATTTGATCAAAATTATTAATTTTAAACATACTGTTTAGCGAAATTGTACAAGTGTGAGTACTGTGAACGTGCCAGCTTTAGTTAACTGACCTATATACCAATGAAAGAGCAAGGATTCTAAGACTGCTTCTTTAATCGTAATTCCTGGTAAGATCTATTTTTTAGTACGGGAGACAAAAATGACATTTCAAGTATTGCCTGTTTTTTTCACTTCATAAATAGTGATGTGCTACAACCGGTATTTACCGAAAAAAAAAAGGAAGTGTGCTTGTTAGTGAGGTAATATACTCGAGAGAACAAAACTAAGTAAGTACTAGGTACTTAATGTAATAAAAAAGAAACTATTCATTCTTGTTTTTTTTTTGTAGAAGTCTGTTTTTAATTTACTTTTACAATTCTTCCCTACATTGCACATAAATATTATAATGTTTTTATACATTACGACAAAAGACAAGAAATTAAACGAGCCCTATATTTTGACATACTTAAATATTTCATTTTAATTTTGCGTTCTACTTATAACTTGCACAGATAACGCCCGCGGCGATTTTTCTCTAGCTGGTACAGTGGAACAGCAATTTCTGCGGTCGTGGGCGAGGGCGTTGTAGGCGCCAAACGGAACATACTCGGTGTGACAGCCATTTTTTTTAATAATATGAAAAAAAATATTTTTAAATTATAATACTGGAAAACCTAGTGTTCACGTTTCGCGGACGTTTTTAAAGCAAATTACATCACATTACAGATGTAGTGAGAAACTATTTTCCTTCGTAAATTTTCGGAAAAGTTCGTATTTATCGTTTTCTCTCAAATAGCTTTGGTACCCATTTTAAAGGGAATTCATTCCGTTTGAAATATGGTAAATATCCAGTTTTAAGTAATAATTGTAATTGTTTTAAGTAATAAAACGATAAATACGAACTTTTCCGAAGATTTACGAAGGAAAATAGTTTCTCACTACATCTGTAAATATGAAACTATGAAGCATGCACTAGAAAAGAGCACACTTTTTTTCACGTAAATAACGGAGATGCAATCACAATAATATTATACTTACCCGCTATGCTAGGCACAAAATATTATTTTTGACGATTCGTTTCAATCGAATCAGAAACCGGAATTGTAACATCACTGATCGTATTAAGCAGGTCACATTATTTTTACGTCTGACATTTCAAGCTGTCATTTTAGTCTCCCGTACAAAAAAATAGAGCTTAGTTCTATGTGACACAACACTCATGAGTCATGACATAACCGAAACATTCATCTTCTAAAAATTACTAGAGATAAAACTAACAAGCTTAGAGACCTCTTTGATTTAAATCCGATCTCAACAAAACCGTGACTTATTTTCACAGTTAGCGTCACTCGAGAATGAAAGAGCGCTGTTTCAACAGCAGATATCAGATCTGAAGAAGGAATTGGAGAAAAAAACTGAAGAAGGGGACAAGTCCAAGGAAGAAGACAGCGAAGGAAGGTAAGAACTTTTTAAATAGTTTGACGCACCACGTAGTCGTTTGCGTGTATAACAACGCCAGCCGTTGTTTTTTTGTATATTTGCGGACTTAGTCTTAGTCCCGGTTTAGTCTTTGTCATCTCATTTGGCACACGCATGGTTAGAGTGGTTCTTTTTTGTTAGGGATAAAATTTTGCCTGATTATTACTGTTCTCGCATTTTTTTTCTGTATAAAATATTTAATATTTATCTAATAGTTCAGTCTTAAATCCACTCACAGGTTAGTCAACCTTACTATGTTGTCTAACACCCACTGAGTTTTTTTTATCTAGAGAGCAGTTGAAGCGAAGGCAACACTTTATTCTTTTTAAAAACTTACTTTACGAGTTTTTAACATTGAAGTTAGAACAGAAGATACTCCTCATCTTCGTCTTGTATTGGTCCCTTTAAGTCTAAATGTCAGAGATCCCCGTTAACTGACGCGAACTGCGCAGGTCGCGGGAGGCGAGACGGCGCCCGCGCTGCCACACGCCGTTCGGGCTGACGGCGGGCACTCTAAGCCTGTCCTCGTGCCTGCCCGGACACACCGTGCTCGTCATGTGGGACCCCGACCACTACAACTATACTGTTATGCAGGTATGTAAAATTCCAATTGGGCAGTTGACTAAAAAAAATTAGTTCGTCAAATAGAACCAAAAATATTGTACACCTGTGCTGTGTGCTGGCTAGCAGGTGCGAGTAGAGTCGCGCGTGAGATACACCTGTCACTGTCTAACTAATCTCACGCAAGTTTAGTCAAGTGTGTTGCTGTAGGAAGCCTACTGGCTGAGTAGACTGTAAAACCAATGAAAAAATATGCATATCCATTAATTTTGACAATAGTGAAATAAAATGAATCTGCTCACGTTTTTATATCGAGATTAGCTCGATATGTTTCTGGCCAGTTCATGATCTATCATCTGGAGGTACGCGCCACGGCGGCAGATAGATGCGCAGTGTCTGTTTTTCCGCCGCTATGGCGTGTACATACCTCCAGATGATGGGTCACGAAGTGGCCCGAAACATGTGAAGCTAATCTCGGTACAAAAACGTGAGTAGATTCGTTTCATTTCACAATGAGTGAGTCTCGAGTAGTTTTATGTTTAAATTTCTGACAATGATCGATTTACTTTTACAGGAGGCGGCGATAATGTACTTCGTGCACAGCGACTGCCTGCCGGCGCTCGAGCTGGCCATAAACGTGCGGCACGAGGTCGAGCGGCGCCTCTACGCCATCGCCGTCGTCGAGTCCAAGGAGTACTGCTATGCCAAGAAGGTTAGTCTGCTTTAGATTAGATAACTTAAAAAAATAACCGCGTTTTAATTTGAACAATGTTAACTTGTTGTATGTTTGTATGTTGTATGTTTTAGTGGGAGCTAGTTAGGGAGTAAATGCATTTCGATTGTAAACTATGTTATAAGTATTTATTGTAAACATTTACTTCTGTTTGTTCTCCAATAAAATAAAATAAAATAAAAACTTACGCTAACTTATAATTTCTTGTTGTAATTAAGTTATGAAGTCATAATTTTACATTATGTAATGTAGAATTAATTTGTAATCAAGTCAAATAGTAGTAAATGTATTAAAATGAGGATGGTATACCACCATATTATCAATTAACAAGTTAGTTGCTCTTTGCTCGACATTCAACTTGACCAAAATTGACACGTTTTTAGGTTTTGATGGTAAAGGCGGGGAGGAAGGCGGTCCGACCGCGCGATCGGTTCGTTGCTTAACGTTTGCCTCCTGCACACCTGTCAATGATGGTCAAGTTGAATTCCGAGCATTACTTACTTTGTAATTTCATAATAATGTTATCCACAGAGCGGCAACCGCTACCACATGCCGCGAGCGTCGCGCTTCTACCGCGTGCGCGTGCGCCCGCTGCGCCCGCACCTCGCGCCGCCGCCCTGCTGCGACCACCGCCGGCAAGGTAACACGGACACACGGACACAGACACAGACTCACGGACACACGGGCACTAACACTCACGACACAAGGACTCACGGACACAGAGTCACGGACAACACACTGACTCACGGATACAGACTCACGGTAACACGGACACTAACTCATAGACACACGGACAGGGACACATGGACTCACAGACTCACGGACACACGAACACACAGACTTACGGACAAAAAACTGACTCACGGACACTGAGACATAGACACACGGACTCACAGACTCACGGACACGGACACACAGGCTCACAAAAATTTAAGTTCAATACATACAGTGGTGGACAGATAATTAGAAACACTCCATACAATCACGTAAACAACTAACATGAACTAGCAGTAGTAGTAAAATAAACATAAATAAGGCATAATTAATAATGCAGTAATGTAGCCACAACATTAAAATATGTATACAACGAAAAAAAAGACAACAGAATTTTATCATTTTGCTGTAAAGTTAGTTTATACATTGGTAACTTGAATTTCCGTTACGTGCCGTTTGGACACATAATTAGAAACAGGGTAACTAACATACTTTTTTCTTTTGTATTATTAAAAATAACCCTTTTATTACACTTGTGGTGGCAATCACACATCACCTTTAGTTTGGTGAGTAGTTAATTGTTTTAAAAATGGGGAAAAATAAAAGTTATAAGGTGTCAACTCGCTAAGTAAACGTAAGTCCGTGTTTGGATCGAAAGAGGACATAGAAAAGAGTCGTCGACCACTTTGAATGCTATCAGATCCATTGCAAAATACATGGAACTACTGAAAACTAAATTAGAAAGACACACGCAAGGAAAAAATCGCCCAGAGAAGATTCACTTATTTGCTAAACAAGACCCGTTCATAGGCTCCAATGAAATTTGAAATGAGGTTTTCACGTCATATGACCCCAGAAACGTAAAGTGAAGACTAGTAGCCAGTCGGTTAGTTGAAGTGAAACTATATAGGAGGGTTTCCCGAAAGGCACCGGTCCTGCAGAACAGTAAAGAGAGATGAGATAATTATTTGCGAAAAAATACAGCAAGTTGACAGTTCAGGAATAGACAAAAAGTTTTACTTTCAGATGAAACTAAAATCAAAATGTTTCCACCACCATGCTTAACCATATTTTTGTGTATTTATTATTGAAACCATGGTTTGGTAGACGTTTAATGTAGCGTTTTCAGTCAGAATTCACCATATTATTTTTAGTTTCATCTGAAAATAAAACTTTTTATCTGAGTATTCCTATTATTGTCCACTTGCTGTATTTTTTCGCAATTAATTATCTCATCTCTATGTTGTACTGTAGGTACGGTACCTTTCGGGAAACCCCCTCAAACAGTTTCGCTTCATCTAACTGACTGGGTACTAGTCTACACTTCACGTTTTTGGAGTCATGTTATGTGTAAACCTCATTTATAATTTCATTGGAGCCTATAAACGGGTCTTGTTCAAGAGAAGATTCGCTTCCCGTACGATAAGCGAATCTTCTCTGGGCGATATTTTCTTTGGGCGTGCCTTTCTAATTTGGTTTTCAGTAGTTCCATGTCTTTTACAATGGTCGATGGCATGAAATACCTTCTTATGGTGCATCCTAAATGATTGACGATTCTTTTGGATGTCCCCTTCGGTCCAAACGCGGATTTACAATTACTTAGCGAGTTGACGCCTCATAATTTTTATTTTATTCCCATTTTGAACATAATTTACTGCTGTTGTAACTAAAGTTGATGTTAATTGCCGCCAAAAGAGTAATAAAAAGGTTTTTTTTTTAATTATTCAAAAGGAAAAAGTATGTTTGTGACCCTGTTTCTAATTATGTGTCCAAACAGCCAGTATCGGAAATTCAAGTTATCAATAAATAAACTAATTTTACACTAAAATTATAAAATTGTAATGTATTTTTTTTATTGTACGCATATTTTAATGTTGTGTCTACATCGCTGCATAATTAATTATGAATTATTTGCGTTTCTTTTGCTACTACCGCTAGTTCATGTTAATTATTTTCGTGATTGTATGGAGTGTTTCTAATTATCTGTCCACCACTGTATAAGTGACAGGTTGCTAGCATGTCGCATAAACCTAATACCTTAGTCGCCTCTTACGACATCCGCAGAAGAAATGGAGAGGTGTAATTCTAACCCGACATCACACAGGAAATTTCACAGGCAAGGCTCGGTATTTGTCTTGTGTAATCAGTTTTTCAAGACAAGCCAGAGCTGCCAACGCTGGCGAGGATTGAGTGCCCGTCTATTGTTCTAGCCAGTGGCTAACGCTGAATTAGTCAGCATTACTGGCCTCGTATAAACTCTGCTTAAGCCTACAGAAAGTGGTATGGGACCGACAGACAGACACGAAGACTTCAGTAACACAGGTCGCCAGAGATAGATCGACGGGCATAGCACAGACAAGGCAACTTGCCACACACAGGCCGACAGAGAAACTGAAGTATTAATTCAGTTGGATACTGTCCTACCTTGGGCCATCGCCCTTCTGCGATCACAAGAACAGACAAGCTACTCACCACACGCACAGACTTACACGCAGACTGATTAGCCAATGGGCCGACAAGGACCCTATTAAATAAGTATGCAGCGAGACTGTCTCCTCTTAATTATTATTTCTATTCGCTGCACTTTCATTTGTGTTGTCTAGTAGCAACATGGTTTAGTAGTGCTTAAATAATACGATGCTTTCGCAGCGTAGATGTCTCTTCTTCCTTGCCAAACAGTTCCCTAGGGTACATTTTACTTTTCGTTAAAAATTAAAACAATTACAACCCATTTTTCAAGCAAATCCCGTTCATCAAAAATCAGGCACAATCACAACAGATTTATTAGCTTACAGTTTTGTTGCTTGACCCCTGTGTTGTGTAAAACGTAGCTTTAAACCAGTTTACCAACTGCTGCTGCCGCTATCGCCGATAAAAAAAAACTGAAAGCCAAAGGTTTTTACGACATACAGCCAAGTAAGTAAGGGTAAATGCTGGCGCTTGGCGCAACTGTCATTTGTCTAACACGTGCGCACACGTATTGCCTTGCAGATGAAATGCATCGCAGCGCTCTGCCCGTGTTCGGCGAGAATCGCCCGGTCAAGAAGTGGTTAACCTACATGCATGCGACAGGTCCTTAGCTTTTCTTTCATTCTCCACCCAGCTTTGCCCCTAAGTTAAGTTTGTCGCGGATCCAAAAGTTGCTAAACTGTATGAGGCGTTTTTCTATACGTTATGCAACTATTGGACTCGACTACATGTTTGGTTTTTTGTTTCATTCGCTAAGTGAATGTCTTGTAGGTAAACTTGACGGAGACATGTTTTTTGTAGGTTCATAAACATAATAGACTCTGCAGAAAAACACCAAATTTTGATAAGAATAAACCCTTTTTTTGTCACGAGGAAGAAAAACGACTAAGTGGGTCAGCTGATTACCATCGCCCGTAGACATTTGCAATACTAGACGGATTACAGATGTGTAGTTGCCTCTGGTGACTATAATTTTACCGGTAGTATTGTCCTCCACGCTGGAACAACTGTGTTAGCACTAAACTATAGATGTATTGCATTCGTATGTCATCGGTAAACTTCGTAATTATAGTGTTCTCTCAATTAACCTTACTTTTTTTGGAATTTTAACGTTTGAGAGCGTCGTTTATTGGGTGCCGTCGTATTCAGAGATATTCCAATGGCTAACTACGCACTACATCTCTACTGATGGTTAACTACTGTACCCGGCCACAAAGCACATCGCCTTCTCAGCGAATGCAGGTGCAGCTCTCGCTCTTTCCCTCTGAATGTCTCTTTCCAAAGACCGATGTAAAAACTGTGTGGCCTGATACTGTAGTCAATTATTTTCGTCTTAAACTCTCAACATCGTTAGTAAACCGAAACTGTTTGCTCCCAGACATGTCGAAGTCAGTCGACACGAGTCAGTCGACCAGCTCAAACACGGACGAGGCCAACAAAGAGGTGGCCACAGGGACGCTGATTAACCTCGAGTCTCCTGTGGGGGGCGGCGCGCCCCCCGCGCCCCCCGCGCCCGAGGACCAGCTCGACTCCATCGAGGCCGGAGACACCTGGCATAGTGCCCGGATGCATGCCTCCACTAGCAGTGCTGTGTAAGTATCACCGCTTCGTCGTTAGCATAAAATAGATAGGTACAGAGGTCAATCTCCGTACAAAGTGCGCTTGAGCGATGCGTACTGACACCGATATCTTGGAACAGTCGGGACCAGACCGAGCGCGGTTGCGAACGATTCTGTAACCTATTCAAGAAACTATCTGAACTGTGTAATTGTAATCTTAAATGATGCCTTGAAAGTGTTTTTCATTAGCTTCATGTACGAAAAAAGACATTATTACACTTAATTGATCCACTGTTGTCTTTTAAGGCGCACCATTATGTTCGATTTTGGGTCTTCACATCTACTCGCATCCAGCCGTCGCGAGTCGTCGCTCTGAAGTAATTTACACTAGCGAATTAATATTATAGATCAGCATAGTTGTATTCTTTCCTTTTCCTTGAATACTTTTTGATCCTAAGTCGCGTCTCCGTTCCAGGACCGATATGGAGTGCAGCGTAGGCCGCTGCCTGGGCCCGGAGCCGCTGGAGCTGTCTGTGAGCGCGCTGGCCGTGGTGGCGCGCGGCTCGGCGGCGCCCGTCGAGGAGCTGGCCGAGGAGGCCGCGCCCTGACGCCGCGCGCGCGCCAAGCCCCGGCCCGCGCTCTAGGGGCGCCGCCGCGTGGCCGCCGCGAGCAGCCACCTTTGACTACAGCGCCATCCGTCGACTAGCGCGGTATTACTACAGCGCCATCTAGTGAAGTGAGCGTGAAATGTTGTGCTTCGTAGCGCGCCATCTAGTGCGACGAGCGACGAGTACACTGCTTCTTTCGCCTCGAGAAGCGAACACGTAGATTGTACTGCGTCAAGCAGCGCCACCTAGTGAACTGAAAGCGGAAATTATTGTTTTGTTCGGCAAATGCGGTAGCGTTTGCAGTGTTTGGAACCGTAAAGCGCCATCTAGTGAAGTGAAAGTGATAGTAGCGATTGTGTTGCTTCGTTCGTCTTGTACGGTCGCCATACATGTTTATTTGTACGACCAACGAACGAGGTTTACTTCTGTCTAGCTACTGTACTCACTTTATTAGTTTGACTACCGTCGTCTGTGAACTTTTGCGCTCTATAATTGCTGTTAAATGGCGTGATAAGGACCAGAGTGAGAATTGTTAGCTTCTGATGCGAAGTACAGTAAAGCTAGCTTGTAATTCCAATAAATGGCTGAAGTATTAAAATAACTGTTAGGTCCGTAACGGTAGCCAGCGACGTTTAATTATTACAAGTCGCACTTTGGAACTCACTTTCGTGATAGCACCCTTAAGGAGATATTTTTATTTGTCGAATTTAACTTAGGGTGTTCTTTCGGACCCGAATGTGTATTAAATTATGATTGGTTACGTCAGCAGCAATAATACGTGTTCTGACACTATTGAAATGCGCACCAACATAGAGTTAGATGAGAGAACTAGTGGCCAAACAACCTTGGGGCTACATAGATTCACTTAGTTGTAGTTATGATTATGACAGCGAAAGACATTGTATACCTGAATGATCTGTTAAAACATCACATACTTTGATCTCTTGGAATGTCGCGTTTAGTGGTTTAATCAAACGTTGACTATTCTCGTTTTAGATTTAAAATCCGCATGTTTTGTTTCTTCTATTTCACGACCATGTTGACCATATGTTGACGGCTTGAAAATGTAATATTATACACGTAGATCCATATGATTTGAGTAATATTTTATTTATTTACATTTGCCAGATCTAGTGTTGATGAATGATGATTAATGATAATGAAAGTAAATTTGCAGTAAATAATTTACAATTTTGTAAAGCTCATGATAACGATTGTTAGGTCCCAAGGTGGTCGTAGCGTGTATTTTGCAGCGTTTTAGACTAGTCCACCTATTTGATGTCTTCCAAGGCCGCACAGAGCTCCCGCTCTTCAAAATTCTCTTACATTTTATGGAAAAAATGTCATTCATTTCAAATATTTTTCTAGCACTTTGTCATATGAAGATCTAAAAATGTATTTTCCTAATTATGACTTAATCCAACTTTCGTTTATGAAAGCGGACCACAGGCAGCTCTATGCTCGAATTATTTTACTGAAACTTTTGGTAAATGTGATTACATCTCAGTAGTACAAATTTTTATATTTAGTCGCCTTATAGCTTTACACGAATTATTTTATTCTGCGATTATTATTTGTAATGCTTAAATATATCTGTTTATTTTTATATCTATGTAGTGTTGTGTTATGTTTTAGTTCCTCTGTAACCACAATTTATGTGATGTAAACTTTAAATTATTAGTTAATTTTTACAGTAAGTTACTTTTGTAGTAGGTTTTACCGTAACAGTTTGGTGATACGACGTTATTATTATTGCACAAAATTAAGACACTGTCCTTTTTTTTCTTTACTGCTTCGTTGTTAGAATCGTCGTGCATTATAGGTCTGCGTCTGTCTAGATACAATCAGTCGGTCATATTAAAGGTCTAGCCGTATTCATCCTTAAGATTCTCCTCTTTGTAAGGCTATTACTATCTTGATTCCTAAGTCATAGTGATTATTTAGAAGGACTATCCTTAACATTAGGAATTCCACTTGCAAGTGTTAGGCTTTCGCAACGAAAACGCTTTGACACTCGATCTCGCTGCAACTTGAACTCCTCGACTTAAATAGGTTTTGAAACTAGCTATAGTTCAATCAAAGTAGGTTTAGATGTTTATGACAGACTACACTGCTGAGACATTACTGAACGAGGCACAGGCACTTGCGTCCAATCGTTTTAGCGGTTCTAATGATAAAGTGATTCGAATCGAAGTGCAGATCTTAATGTCGTGTCGTGTGAGGATGCTTCGTGTTAAATTGGTTTGTGGCCTTATTACAAGCGGCGCCCGCCGTTGGCCGCGGCGCCGCCTGCTGTGATAGTGTGTGCTGTGCTCCTCGAACCCTCGACCTACAGTTTTACTAACACAGGACGACACTCGTTTAGTGTACATTTCGTATTATACTTTTAGGCCTATTGCTAACCACTTACATTTAATCGGCAATGTTGTTAAGCTACGTTTAAGCAAGTTTTGTTTTAGTAAAACTAAATGTGCATCCGTCTCCAGAATGCAAGCGATACACGGAGAAATTTTCTGTTTTTTAATTCTTAATTTTGAATCAGTGTGCCTATATTGCATGTGAGGACGCGCCGATGAAACGTCACATGTCGCCTGTGAGGTATCAGTTGCGAATTTAAAGCGATTCGTGATTGCGAGTCCACGTTAACGAGGTTTCACGTATTAGGAGCTAAAGTATTTTAACCACATTGTTATTGTACATAGTTGTTCATGAGTAAATCATTATTATTGAATCGAAATCGAGCGGTTTAAGATAGATGTTAAGTGAGCGCGGGCTGCGGCGCGGGACGCGCGCGCGCGTGGCCAGGTCACTGTCATTTAATTGTCATGCGGAATGTTTATGGGAATGTTTTGCGACTGTAACTGCATAATAAATCTTATCGTGTGATCGCTTTATGGACTATTTTGTAGTGACCAATTTTATCGTTAGAAAATAAAAAATGTAAAATTGACAATTTTAAATGTAATTTTTATATACAATAAATAGAAGTTTTTGTACAAATTGCGTTTTATTTACTTCATCAGAACGAATGATATCGCAAGCCGTTGGAAGTTTATTTACAAAATAATTTGTACTGATTCAGCATTTCACAACTCATAAGTAACTATTCAAACAGGATACCAAGATCACGTTTAACTATGCAACTTTATTTACATTTTTACACTAGATATACAAACAATCTTTAAAACTTGAACGGCTTAATTATACGAGAGCGCACTGAAGGCGTTGACCGCCTGTTGGTGCTGCGGGTCGAAGTATTGCTTGCACTCGGAGACCTCGTTCGTGGCGAACGCGCAGTCCGTGTAGTTCCACGCCTGCACCTCGCCGTTGTTCTGCGCACAGTCCTCTCCGTACCTGAAGTATCGCTGATCCTGAATGTCCATAATCGGAGACGTTCTCGAACTTTCTGTCGGGTAATACTGCGCTTCCTCAGGGTAGTAGATCTGGGGCGGGTAAGTTTGTTCGCAGTACGCTTCAGTCTGCTGGTAGCCGCCGAACACTTCGGGGGAAGGCGTTTCGCTGGACTCTGAGCCGCCGGCCGCTCGCTGCCACTCGAGCCAGTACGCGTCTTCGGGCCTGGAGTTTTCGTTGTTGAGTTCAGCGAAGGTGGGGGGTGATTCTAGTGTGTTTTCTTCCATTGGAAAGTCCATGCGGATGGGGTGGTCTAGTTGGAATATTTCTTCTGGGTGGAAGATGTCATCGGCTGGTAGGGCTGTGGGGTCGTAGGGCTGCGCTATGCAGGGCGCGGGCGGCGCGGGGGGCGCGTACGCGGCGTACGAGGGCTCCGCCGGGGACCACCCCGCTGGCGCGTACATCTCTGGCGTTGGCTCAGACCGCCATGCCGACCGGCACGAACATTCGAAGGGGCCACACGTGCATGCCAATGCTGAAACATAAATGTGACTGTTAGTCTTAAGGCACAAAGGCTTGCACAATTTTGAATAAGTAGTTAATGATGTCTTCTTTTTATATTTTTGATCATGTCAGTGCCCCTAGCCCTAGTAGTAATATAGATAAGAAGGTAACTCTTGTCTGTCGGTTACCTTTTAATGCTTAAGGCTGGATTTAAAGGATATTGGCTACTTTTTATCCCGGAAATAAGCATGAGAATAGCTACAGCGGGAAACGATAAGCGAATTCCACGCAGACTGAGTCGTAGGCAACAGCTGGTTTCTTAAAATTCGATAATGTCATTCTATTATTACTTTATAATTATGCAGACAGTATAACAAATGTAACTCACACTATTTTAGTCGAAACCTAAAGTAGCCCAATTTCGTGGGAATAATTTTCCCACCATTATTATTAAGTTATCATTGCCGTTGCGGAAAATAAAAGAAGTTAACCTAGTAATCCTAGTATCATTTTTGCATTAATATTGCTTATTCTGTATATAGGTACAAAATTATGTCCTCAACATTCTGTCAAAACTCTGCTTTTGTGGGGAAAGATTCCTTTAGAGAGTCCACAGAGAGAAAGTTGGAAGTTGCATTTGTGCAACCGATCTTCGAAACTTCGATAGGGGGTTGTAAGATATTATTTTGAGTTTTGACAATAGAAGTTCCACTACTCGACGAGAGGTGGCGCTAGGTGTCCGTTTACATTAATAGTTTTTAAATATAATCAATTAAATCAATTAATATTTAATGAACTGATTAATTATTTTTTAATTTTATCGTGGCCTTTTCCTCTACATGAATGTGTCCGAGTAATTTTATTTTTAAAGGCATTTTCATTCAGCTTTTTGAAACTTACTTCTTTGGTTATCAGGAATGAGTGGAGGCGGTTGCGGCGGCGGATTGTTCGCCTTTTGCATCTGCTTATCAGGTTTCAGTGTTAGGATCTTGTCTGACAGGGCTGTCTCCCTCGCCAGGAGCAAGGCAAGGCCTCGGACCCTCCTCCCAGCTCCTAAAGACCTTCGGACCTCGCTGGCGCCCTTGGCTTCAGGCCTTGGGTGGTCGTGAGCCCCTTTTGCTTGGAAGAAGATGGCGTGTTCCGTGTGTCGCCAGAAGTGAGTGACGGGGTAACCGCAGTGCCCTCTGCACGGTTGCACTTCTAGCCGGCCGCCGTTGCATAGTCTGTTGGGGCATGGTTTTCCTGTTAAGGAAAAAACTTATTCAGTGAGGTTTATCTAACACCAACGTCTGAATATAGTGATTTTTTGTGATCTTTGTTCCTTGGGAAACAATAAAATGGGTATTATTTAGTACATTCTTTCGATCTATCGATTGATTTGAAATTCAGCTCATACATTAACAAACATTGCCTGTATTGCTCAATGGGGTAGACAGAAACCTTATACAAACAGTGAAAGCTATGACAATTGTACGTTTCGTAGCCACGTCCAGCATATTTTAGATTTTAACTTAGATGAAAGAGGAAAACCCAATAACGACAGGCTGCTGGCATACCTACCTTAACCTATGTATGTTCCTGTAAGGACATCAACACAAGAAACGGAGAAGTATTATTCTAAACCCGAACCATCTGTCTCTGCTATTCCATTTTTAATTTTCGAATTCGCATGGCCGTTAAAACAAAAGCGAAAATATTCTTCTAGAACATTCAAAAAAACTTTACCTTGTTGTTTCTTCCGCGCCTTATCACAAATCGCTGGCCTCAGATGCACTCGGGACCCGTCCGGCAGTCGGCACCTCGCTGAGCAGACCAGGACTCCAAGACAGCTCTTCTTCAGTATATGCACGTTGTGGTTGTTAGTGTTCCTCATAGCCCAGCCTGAGGCGTGGCGACGGGCCTCCTCGCAGGCCGGAGGGTAAACGCGACGCATGTGGCCGTCGCACCACTCGTTGAAGGTGTCGAAGGAGGAGACTCTTGGCACTACGGCGTCGTTGATGTCCCATTCCGTGGAGGCGTCTGACATGTCCGAGCGGCCGCTGGAAGGGTGGAACGGGGTGTTTAGTTAGGGGAGTGAAGTATGCAACCTTACATTTTATAGACACCGACGTTTGACGTGGCAAGATTTTAAGTAGTAAGTAAATAGGGGTAAGTTAGCTCATCACTGTGCCATGGAAAAAACGATGCACCAACTAACTCCCTGTACTTATAAGTTAGATACCTACCGGGGACACAATGAATAGATATTACCATTTGCATTTTTATTATTTGCATTTTTACCTCTATCATACAAAAATCAATTGCTTAGGCTTAGGTAATATTATAACTATACTTACAAAAGAAAATATCTTAAACTTGACTTAAGTATTAAAGAATTGTAGGTTGACTGACAATGTTTATAAAAAACTGCATGGGTTTTAAATTTCATAATATCTACCTAGTAAACTTATGACAGAGAGGCTCCCTTAATAAAATCGCCATCTATTGTTGCTCATATTTCGCCTAGTACGGAAACTGTCAGTATTTATAAATTACTTGTCGAAAATAAGTATTATTACAAACTTCTCAAAAACATGCCCATAACCTCATTACGTCGTTGCCAGAGCGTAGATACATTTCATTGCACTTGACGCTACCTAGTTCGAGACTTAAAGAAAGCCCAAACCCGTCTTTACAGCACAATCAAACACTAAACGCTACAATTAATTCCTGTTTGTTTACGTTTCCATTACAGTCGGTAGGAAGGCTCCCCTCGGCAAGTGCTACCTATTGAACCAATTGCTTCACCATCGTCTGAGGGGTACCCTTAATTGGTAACTACGTGCTCTGAGTCGGATAATGTAAATAGACATGATTGGAGAGTAAATACGGTAAAGTGTAATTTCTCTTTACTCGAGGAAAACGTGTGAATAATGTGCTGTTTCGCAAGTGGAACGTACTGCGGATTTAGTCTGGGCTTACAAAAACGGGTGCGAAAAAGATTGGATTGATGAGCTATGTTATTGTTATGATTGTGTATTCTATTTTATTTCATGATAAAAATCTACTTAAATCATGTCCTAGTGAAATAAAACGGATCTACTTACACTCAAGTCTACATCGAGATTAACGTGTACTATTTAGTTTATCCGCAGCCGTGGCGCGTTGCTCCAGATAATTGATCACGAAGTGGCCCGAAACTTGTCGAGCTAGTCTCGACATAAAGGCGTGAGTATGTCCATTTTATTTCATCATGAGCGTTTGGGTTTCACGTCAGTTTTACGTTCAAAATCATGCTGCTTGTGTTGCGTGGCTAAGAAACGTGAAATAGTCATAATTTTGTCTACGTAATGTTTGGAGTTTTCAGGCCTACCCTAGGTATCTGAGAACACAGCTGGCTTAGCACGGCAAGACGTGAATAGAACTACGCAAGTGACAGACTATATTTGTCACTTTGTAACTAGAGACTTCAGAAAATTACAGGTACCTACTCGCGCACGTTACGACTCGCGTCGCTAAGCCTACAGACTTGTTTTAAAAAAAATGGAAGGATCCTTTTTTTGTTTTATAGGTATTCAAAGAGTCGTGTAATACCTGTATTGGATTTTTCTACTAAACGTCATTAAACCTTGTAACACATTAAACGTTAAGTGTGTTGCTTATAAATAGGCAATGGACAGGTTGTCTTGGTAGTCTAATACAGTTTCACCCAAAAATTCGAAGCACAGAAATCCTTGAACTCCCATGCAACGAGGTGCATGACTCAATGAGTCTCAATTAGGACCAATTGACGGCACCTTCCACAACCCACCCCACTGTGGCTTCGGTGCGCGGTCATGTTACACCGTGACGATGGGTTTATCTGTCAACTACAACTGCTGTGATCCTAGATTGTAGGTGCAGACGGAATTTTGTTTGCATCTTTTCTAAGGGCATCAAAAGGTGGATGGGTGAAGGAACATATACCGTGCCTGTATTGTAATGGGATAGGCAGAGAATACGGAATGTTACATAGTCTAAACCATGATTAATTCAGGCTGCGCAGCCACTTCTAATATATTTTTAGGTTTTAAATTAACAGGTACAACAGCGAAAGGATGCTAGTCTGACACTTAATGCATACCTATTTAAGCCTGTTTATCCTTAGTCACCTCTTATGAAATCCACGGAAGAAGTGGAGAAGTGTTATTCTAAACCCAGCACCTCATGGTGCATAAACGAAGGAAGACGCAGGTAGGAATGTGTATAAGTAGAGGATAAAGCTAATTCATCAGGCTTGAAAGACCAACTTCAAAAAGTAAGACTTCCCCAGTTATAGACGCTAGATTATGGAAAAAGGGCTCACTACAAAATAAATAAAATACTTACTTAGTTTTTTGAATATGGTCATACCAAACAAAAAACATAAACAATCTGCTGTTTTTTAGTTTTAGAGTTGCACGTCATTAGTTTTATGCTCAAAGGAGGGAAACCCGTTTCTTAATCCTTTTATGACACGAGGCCATTTTTGAGCGTCGGAACTGTTGACCATGTTTGTAATAATTGTATTTCATTAAATGTTATATTGAAATTCATTAAGGGATTAACAAAATGCTCGTTTGTGCAGACGGTGGGATTAGGGATAATCTTAAGTTTCGGGTAAAGGTTTTAACCAAAGTGGGTATTATTTTAACACCATACCACAATAAAAATATCATTCCAAAATATGAATTATTTTCCTGATTAAGTACTTAATAGAAATAAAACAACCGCGTGGCTTTTTTAACGCTGAATTTATACCGAACTCAACCGACCGTTGGCTTGGTCGTTAAGCTCACTATTCAACAGACGATTCAAAATACTATTTTAAATTAAAACCAAACACACACAGACATTGTGTTTTAACCTTCGAGTCGCACAGGTTGGAACCTTATTAACTTCATTTAGGGTTCCGTGCCTAAAAGCTGATTATGGGTCCCTATTCCGAAGACCGTCCGTCTATCACTGATTACCTATGTAGTACCTACTGGCCGCTGAGTAAGAAAGAAAATAAAAACTTAAAGTATAGTAACGTCTATCCAAGAGTCCGTGTAAATTCAATTGTTTTTTTAATAATATTTTTTTCAGTGGTTTAAGTCTATTTCAATAAAATAACTTTAAATAAATATACCTCAGCATCCTACCTAAATCTAGATGAATGAATCACATGGTCTTTGGAATTTGCAGTCATCCTGCTCTTTTTGTGTAAGTACCTACTGCGTTAAAGTCTTAATTAATCACTACCTACAGGCTATCAAAATTCAGTAGAAGAGAATAAGGCACAATTATAAAAGTTTTATTTTTATTGTTGGGCAAATGTTTTATCCTTATTATTTTATTGAGCTTTTTTGCATCACTAATCCACAATTGTAAAGCTTTACTCACACTTATCAAACTCTGTATGTTTATGATTTATGAACCACCACGAAACCTACCTACCAAAATCCTTTAATATCAAGTTTAATACACATTATAACAAATAGGTACTCACAGAATCACCATTTCCGTAAAGCAATCAGATCCAGTGTCACAATTGAGTCCCAGTTTATCAAAGCCCGACACGTCCACACACAACACACAATTTGTATCGTAATACTTTTCTCATTTGTTTGTGTACACACACCTTGAAAGCTTGTCGCTCACTAAGCCCTATCAAAGAAAATAAACAGAGGGTTGCTTCTCCCCACCATCACCCAACAACTGGCGAACCGGTCGACCAATCAGGGAGCTCCATTAATATAACGCCGCCTACCAGCCAATCGTAGAGCTCCGAGTTCGCCAATAGCGGCATGTGGACTTTAACATGTTTGATTTTCAGGAAAAAAGTGTTGGGAAATTTCAGCGATGCAATGCGTTTTTTAAGCCGGGGGGGATGAGTGGGTTCTCGAAATTCGATGTGTATTTAATAACGCTCTACATTACACTTTCCAACCAGTGGTAGGTAGGTACGGTCGACCAAGAAAGTGGTCTACCACTTTTGTCAAAAAAATCTGTGAGAACAAATACTATAATGATAAGGGACCTATTGTCACCGTCGTAATATTATGGGTTTGTCTATGTCCCATTTGGGAACACAGGCGTGATTGTATGTATGTATAATATTATGGCAAGAGGAAATCGACCTTGTTGTTTCATGAGGTTCAAATCAAAATCGATCTTATGGGGTAGACCGATTTCTTGGCTGACTATTCAAAAGGAATTTCTTCAATTGTTTTAGAGAGATGGTTAATAAAGGTTTCAGTTTCAACTAGAAAGAGACTTTCAGCTAGAAGAGAATACATATGTGACGATCCATGAGAAAAGGGTCCTTATGGCAGTTTCTAGTTACGGAGATATTAGCTGTTTTGTAAAATCGTTCAATAT
>BHDV01028009.1:157369-236184 GCA_005406045.1 Adoxophyes honmai
TATTAATACCCTAGGCACAGTAAGGCAAAAACTACTTTTTGTTCAATCGTTTTATTTCAACTCTAGGCAAAAATTACTAAGCGTACAAACTTAAAATTTAATATTCACTAAGTAAAAATTATTCAAAAATGGTTAAAATTTTAGTCGGTTGGACGCCGAAAATCTAGAAAATTTGGCTTTTTTTCAATTACCAAGCGACAGTCAACTTCGTCGCAGCGGCATGAGAGTCAGACCAATCGACGCAGAAAAATTCGCTGATTCCAATGATATATATAACTCAATATCGCCCAAAATGTCGCTTGGTCATTTTTGCCTTTCAACCGTCGATATGTACAGTTAGATACTTTTAACTCATCAATGGTGCACCGAATTTTTCTCATTCTCGGATCAGATAACTGGGATAGGGAGGTACATGCTTACAATTCTTTTTAAAATGAATATGTTGACTCCAAGCAAATAATCCAAATTAACGCTTTATGACGTTACGGTAGGTAATGCGGATTATTCCATACTTAAGCCATTATTGTTTTTTCCTATTCTCAGCAACTGTCGTTGAAAATTGGCAGATGGCATTAAGTGTCAGATAATCCGGTAATGCCATGCAGGCCAGGAGGATTTCTAAACCTAGTTAAAAGTGCTTAGGTACTAATTGGTGGAGTCTAACGAAAATGTAACTTTATTGTTATAGACTCGCATCATCATGCAATAGTTGGAATAGTTGATGTAGTAAATCCTAAGGGTCACTGCAGCATGTCGCAAATTTGTCGTAAATTAAAGTCCCGTTTGAAAAACGCACCTACTTAATTTAATAGCTATTGGTACCTCTACCTACCACATAGGAGCGTCCTCATGAGCGGAGCGGGGAACTTAGTCTTAGTGTCATTATCAGGTCGACATATCGTGAAGAAGATAATGATGTTGGTAACATAAGTACAATCAAACCATTGATACTCGTACCTGACCCACCATAAAACCTATATTTACAATACCCAAACGTCTTAGTGAGTTCGTATTGCTCGGCAAAAGAAAATCTTTACTACGTTCACTGTGACAGCATTCTATCGTAGGTCAGTAATCAATTGGTTCGATTACAGAGTACCTACTTAAATATACTAGTAGGTAAGTTTATGACATTAAAGTCAGCACCATTTCCTTAGAAGCATTTCCAAAATCAAGTTATCACTAGTTACCTTAATAGGCACTAGCCTGGTAGCGTTCGTTTTTGCACTTAAAAAAACTGTTAGTAATAATTACATATTTCAATATCATTTATGCGTCTGCCTTCAGGCAATATAGGTAGGCTTTTCCTATTTTTAACCGACTTCAAAAAGGAGGAGGTTCTCAATTTGACCTAATTTTTTTTTGTGTGTATGTTACTCGATATCTCGGAGACCCGTGGACCGATTTTCAAAATTTTTTTTTAATCAAAAGGGTATAACTCGAAATTGGTCCCATTGGCACGAAACCAGGATCTGATGATGGAATCTTGGAGAAATCGACGGAACTCTTCAAATTTTATATGGAGATGTACGGCGTTTTCGGTAATTTGTTGATGAAGTCAAGATTTTACATTCAGTAAACAGAATACTTTCAAAATATTGCTAATTTGAAGTCGGTTTTTTTTTGTTTAAAATTATCTACATTGCAGTGCAGTCTCCGGAATATGGCAAATGGGTGTTTCAGGTTTTGTCGTAGCACTTGCAATTATGCATCTTTTATCTAGCTCTATAGTTGCGTTGTTATTTAGAACTAGTTTCACGAGAGTTGAAATAAATCATTATGTTTACATTAACGAAGTATCGATTGCATGAAAGGAGAATAACTGAATGTCTAAAGCTCGCTACCATAGGACATGTTCTTATGTGAATGACCTCAACTATTGTAGAAGCTACACCAAGCTAGTTAGGTACACTTATTTACCTTCATCTGATCTAAATACTGGCCTTTCCTCCATGCATATCATGTATGTTTTTTCGATTTTCCCACCGGAAGTGCAGCTGGCATATTACGCTATGTGCAGAAGGCTGGGGTGCGCGATGCGGGCGAGCGTTAACGTGTGTGCGAAGAATAAACGTAATTCCTTGCACAGATCACATGTTGTTTTATTCAAATGTTAGACATAAAAGAACCGACTGAGTTGATTTCCAGTCGGTATACGGATTTCTTCGGCTTGCTCAAAAAGGCCAGAATTTGCTTCGTGGTAAACTACGTGACTGTTGCTCTATGCTATGCGGTAGGTTAGGTTAGTTTCGATTTTTCTGCATGCCTACTGACTTGGAACTGACAGAGAAACGTGCAACATAATGGTGATGCAAAAGCTTAAAAAATTATGTTTCTACCAGTTTACCGCGTAAGCAGACTTCTCATAAAATCATATCTACAATTAAAAGCATAACGATATATCGTCGAAATATCTTTAGGCATAAAATGCGAATTCCATATGCTGAATAGGCATAACAAGGAGTTCTGTGTAGGTCGCAGTTCTGACCTAACCTAACATACCTACCTTTCTGCTAGGATTTCAGCTCTGTAAAGGTTGGACTAATCTAACCTCATTAACATTTTTGGCTGGATTTCGGTTCTTTAAGGGTCGTGCCAACCTGACCCGGAAATTATTCGTTATTCTACCAAGACATTCACGCTAACTTTCGTTACAACTTTTTTTACGATTTCTGCAAACAGAAGAATAAATTATGTGAAGTCTGTTATTTTAAATACGATTCGAATCTTATTTTCGAAATTACTGGCACCCTACCGAGATATCTACTCCAACTTTTGATTTTATATCTTGAACTTAATCAGTTCGAATTTTGCATCCGAGTTGGGAAAACTGTATTTTTCCCCGACGTTACCTTATTATTGACTGTATTCAAATTAAAAAATAAAAGTTTTTACAAATATCTTTAAGAACTTCTCTAAATTAAGTTACTTACAGTTTAGGCAGTTGCAATAAATCACTCCGGATTTTCGTCCCAGGAATTTGTTAATACAAAGAAGCCGTTTGCTTGGTAAATACTTTTAATCCTTTTTACTTTGTCGTACTCTTGATTAAAACTGTTTAAGCCGCTTGTCGCACCGGCTTTCAAAGGTGTCTGTGATGTTTTTCGGGCATGTCTCGACAAGTTCTCTTCATTATGGGATGCAGGGTCTTGGTTCATTATTGAAACAAAAGACTTGAAAGTAAATTAACATTTATTTAGACTTCTGGACACGGACTTATATTATCATACCGTGAGGTGTCCGGTTTAGAATAACACCTCTCCGTTTTTTCCGTCGATCTCGTAATAAGGGTCGACTAAGGAAAAAGGTTGAGGCTTTAGGCGACAGGCTAGCACCATGCCCCTATTTTAGCTGTTTCATCTACGTTAAATTTGAGACTTTTACCAGAAGTGGCTACGAAACGCAAATACGTCATGGCTTAACGTTACGTATAACGTTTTGCGTGCTCTACCTGCTCCATTTGGGTATATAGGTGTGAAATTTATGTTAATGTCTATATAATAATGCCTTTTCTAGAAAATTTACATGTTTTTGTACCTAATAAGTATAATTGACCAAGAAAATTCAATTAAGAGCCAAAGTGGACATTTTCCATTATCCTGAAGTATTTACTATGGACTTTTATCAATTTTTCTGTTGAAAATAAGTACCTACGTACACCTGCTATTCATTCATTAACGTGCTCAGGTCAAATTCTCTTCAAGACTTTCATTGTCATCCACAGATTTCCAGCTGTTTGCCATATGTCATCCTACGAGCACCTGCGCTGCTTTACTGCATCTGCACTGACCTCTGTCTTGGTTTTGGTCAACCCTCTGTAACCCTCATCGATCAGCTACCATTGGTTCCTCGTGCCAGTCAATTTTCATCACTTTACTTTAACGTAGATCATCTTTATCATCTTCAACGCTACGCTGATCACTTATGCCAAGGACAAATAAAACTGCCAGGATTTTTTACTGTCAGATGAAAAAAGTACAACTTAACAATAACAAGATACGGCAGAGTCAAAACAACATTTTTTCTGGCGGCGGCGACAACTCATAAACTCATAATCCGTTTTTCTCACAGAGTGTCTTTGAGGCCTCCACCTAATTCCTCATTGTAAATTTTACAGAATGGAAGCAGTAGCAATAACCGTCAGGTAGGTAGAGGTGGTTACAGTGTATTTGTTATTTTAATCCGCAATTTTAAGTCTGTTTTGAAATAAGTGAATTCTTTGTTGGCGGGATAGTTCTGTCGCTTAAGCTGATTGGCGGTGACCAGCTGTAATGAAGTTAGAGGTGTTTATTGTTATAGGGATAGTTTACAAGGATGGAAGGAGCAAGTGTCATGGAGAAATAATGATGCCGTAGACTGTGTGGTGTTGGGTTTAGAATAACATCTCCCCATTTTTCCCGTAGGTGTCGTAAGAGGCGACTATTAAAACCTAAAAATATGCTAAAAGTGGCTTAGACAAAAGTGGAATAGTCATGGTTTTCGAGTGCTTTGCCTCTGCCTATCCCATTTGGGTTTACAAGAGAGATTACATACATAATGTAAGTATAAAGTAAGTTCCTACAGGGAGAAGTCCAAATTTAGTTCTGTTAATTTGTTAGGTAGCAAATTTCTGTAAAAAAATCCATTCTACAACAATACCACAGTTCTTATTGAAAGGAGGGGTCTACTTCCCATCGTACTGCACCACAAAGTGGTGGGACGGAAAGTCGAGCCAATTCCCCTCTAAGTGTCAATTGTCGCCCAAATAAGCCAAGTCCCACCAATTTGCGACCCCCGGCCGCCCCGCGGAAGTCGCCAATCCGCCAAATTGACAAGTATCCCGTTTTTGAATTAAGACGCTTCGTTAATGCTGGGAAGATAAAACGGACATGGCACTGTTGGTTTTATATTCATTCTATTAGTGTTTTTTGTCCTTCAATGTGACGCTGCCTTCCAACTTCTTCTGGTCTTCTGAAAGAATCTGTGCTTTATGATTACGTACGTATACTTGTTTTTGTATAGTTTGCTAGATGTAGTATGTCTAGTTAGACACCTAGTATCACTATTTTATTTTTGACGTAGATGTTTCAACTTTGTACTGAAATAGGTACTCGTAACCCAACTGTGTAAGTACTTACCAACCATAATCACTGTAAGTTCTATTTAACCAGTGAGTTGGCAAAGATAAGCAACCCACAAAGCTAAGTTAGTAGTCCAGTTTCAAGTTAACTACCTACTACCGCAGTTGGGTATTCTGTTGAACTTCTCAGCTTCACATTTTGTAAGTTGAAACTGGTATCTACTGGTGGTTAAATTGTATTGGAGCTATTGCTCCCTATTTTATTGAACGAAAACGTGAAAAGTTTCAACAGACGATGCTATGACAATTTCGATTTTATTCTACTTAATATGGTTAAAAGTACATATGTAATTGTATTGTATTGTATTGTATGACTCTTTATTGTACATAAAACAAATATATAAAACAAAATACAGGATAACAGTTTTATGGACAAAGGCGAACTTATCCCCGAGGGGATCTCTGCCAGTTAACCTTCGGGCGATTGACAGAACATAATTAATAATAATAGTAATTTTTGTTTAATATACGATAACAACCAACAAAATATAAATGACTAGATGTTGGTGTTTAGAGTGACACCTCTCCATTTCTTCTGTGGAGGTTGTAATAGGCGACTAAGGAAAAAGGTTAAGGTATATTTTAGGCGATAGGCTTGCAACCTGTTACTATTATACCTACCACCTGTAAACTTAAAATAAGGATTTATGCTATAAGTGGGCACGGGACGTAAAATATTCATGGTTTCGTCTATGTAGCGTCGTGTGCTCTGCCAACCTCATGTGGGAATACAGGCATGATCAATGTATGTATGTATGAAGGCGAAGCCACCTAAGTATAGAAGGTAGTGTCATTGATCTTTCATTCGGATCTGGGACTTCAGGTCGCTAGCATGTATCAATACGGGTATACGGATTGTCAATGGTAAAAAGCATTTGCCGTCTCATTCTTTCACGTCCCGTTAGAGCAGGATGTTTTAGCGTGCTACGACAGTTGATGGACAATTCTCAGATAAATTCCTACCTATATTTATAGTTTGATACATCTCAGACATCTGCTTCTCTCAACACTGACTACCTACGTCGCTGGCTTTCAATCGGCATCACACAAGCAGGTTTGTCCTTTATCTGCCGCTGTCAACACAGATAACCCTTCATCGATACCATCTCCATACCCTCCCCCTCCCCCTTAAGCTTTACACACAACCGCTCAAACAAAGGACCAAATTAAACAAATCCGCACACAATCGAGTTCCAGCGAACATGAAAGAGAGCTAATCAAACAACTATCCCGCCCCGGTATCGAACGAGAGACAGGCGGTATGTTAGAAACAGTAGTGCAACTGCAAATAAAAATAAAGTGATTTTCGTAAGTAGGGTTCATGAAGATGAAGAAGTTTTGTAGTAAATTAATTGACTTGAGTGCAGGTTTTGCAGCAGTTCAAATCCTGTAATCTAATCAAATTAAGGCTAATCTTCAGTTATACTGTTTTAAACTTTCGTAATTCTCACTTATATTATTTATGTATGTATACGCGGGACTTAATCTGCAGTTTACCTAAAGCTTTTGTAAAGACTTTATATCTCCTTTAAAATAATGTCTTAGCAGTTAGCACCTTAATCCGTATGGTTCCGATAATTCAACAAAGCAGTGAAGGTAGAAGACGAAAAACAATAAAGAAATAAAATATTTAACGAGTGGCAATAATCTTTGAAATAGAATAAAAATCCCCCAGTTCTCACTATCCCCGTACTGTTCCCAGCCAGTGTAGGTACTGCGCAAACACCGCCCCCGCGTATCGCGAACTGTCACAGCAACAAACGCGCTTATGATTGACCTCGGCCTCACAAATACTATTGTGATCTGAGCGCATTTACCTCGTACGCAATCCACAATATGATATAGATCAGCTTGCCCAGATGGCCAGCTAATTGCATTTTGGTAGTGACTCGATTAACTTGGAGAATTGAGTGAATGTCAACGGGTTAGTGTCGGTTTGAAGCTTTTGCACAATGTTTTATAATGAAGCGTGGACTATATCGAATAGAATTAAATCTGTCAAAGTGTGCGAATGGGACTTCCATGGTCGACTTTAAAAATTACTTAATTCTCATTACGCAGATGTTTCCAGGGAATAATATTTTAATGTGATTCGACGTAACTAAAATAAACTCATGTGACTATAATTTTCAAACTCAGGTTACGCATAAAATTTTGATGTATAATTTACTTTTGCCATATTGTTCCTCTTTGCAGTGTTTTTTTTTAATGAAACACTAGTTATTGAAAGTGCTTATGGCTTGAGTGGAGACCACGGACCAGTAAGCGCGTAGGACGTCCACCTACAAGATGGACAGACGAATTAATAAAGGTTGCCGGAAGACGCTGGATGCAAGTCGCTTCCAACAGGTACTGAATGAAGTCTAAAGCGGGAGGCCTATGTTCAGCAGTGGATCTCTTATGGCTAAAATCATGATGATGATGACCAATCATTATAGTGGTCGACAGTAAACTTAGGAAGATTTTAAGTGGCGGGAGAGGTTTAACAGGTTATTAGGGTATGCGCGAATACCCCTACTGCTTAAAATCTTGCCAAGCTTTTTGCCGATCACTATACGTAGTTCAAAAGTTACCTGCACGCCGCAAAAAAATCCTGAAAAAACTTGACAATGTAAAAACCAGCGATGATTATCGATTCCATAAAGCCACAAGGTGAAAACTGTCATTAGAAATAGTTCAGTTGTGAAAGGCTGCTCGCTAATTTATCGCCGCCGTTATCGGGATGCGGGTGCGCGTGCGCCGGTACCTACGCGTTCGTTAACATGCAGCACGCGCCTGCGCTACTGTTCGGCGTTACATGTGTAAAGTTAAAAGTAGGATGCTCTAGGTATAACTGTAGTCCGGCAGCGGTAATCTTTACTAATATTATAAGTCAGAAAGTGAGTTTGTTTGTTTGTTTGTTTGTTTGTTCCGCTTTCACGCCGTAACTACTGAACCGATTGCTTTGAAATTTTGCAGACATAAAGATAGAAGTCCGGATTAAATAATAGAGTACTTTTTATCCCGGAAAAAATTGATGTTCCCGAGGGAAAACAAAAATATAGTTTGCTTGATAGATTGATATCAATCGATGATAGATCGATATCGATCGATAGATGATAGATCGATGGCGCTGTGTGTCGTTTGAAACCAGAAATTTTCTTATACGTAGTTGTGCTTTATACCGCAATATAACTGAGTGCCACGCGGGCGAAGCCGCGGGCGGAAAGCTAGTGTAGGTATAACGCATGAAAAATCTAGATCGATTTCACGGAAGAAAACGTTACGATCTAGATCTCATGCGTCACGGTAAAGTGCTTTCGTGTAAAAACCTGGATTACGGTTTTGAATTTTTGAGAGCATTACGCAGAAGCAATAATTAGTAAATCATTCGTTGGTTGCGATGATTTTACGTGACAGCAAATGTTTCAATTTCTGTCAAATTAAAAGAATTGTACATTTTTGGTTGTAGACAATAGCGCTGCTGGGCTGTTTTATAATAACTGGCATTCTAAATTTTAACACGTTCGCTTCCGGTGACACAACGTCTGTGACCAAAAAATTCTTACTCCTATGCCAGTGACACATATCTGTGACCATGTTGTTCGTACTCCTGACCACGATAATTTCCCCCGTCATAGCTTAAGGGCTCAGTGAAACGATGCCGGACGCGAACGTGTTAATGAAAATTGGTTTTTCATACTGAGGACAATACAATAAAAAAAAACTAATTTTAAGACTGTTCTGAGCTTCTGAGTCCATATTAGGCCAGCCGTACACGGACAGCTTCAAGCAGTTAAGACCGACTGCTTAAATCCGCGACCGCACGGTGAATTATAGTCATACTAGGATAAGGATGTAGATTCACTGCGTCACAATCAAAGCGAGGAAAGTACTGGATAAAATACAGACCTCAATGAGAGGTGTCCCTCCGAAAGGTTGAAAGGTTCAAGGGAGCTCACTAAGCCTATGGTTGAGAGGATGGAGTCGGGATTCTGTGAAGAAAAAGGTGCCATAGCCACCGTCGCTTCAAAAGTCTAGTTTAATACCTAAACCTAAAAGAAGACACCGGTTTTTACTGAGAGTGTATTCTGTAACGTACAGCGTCAATTAATCTTAGTCGTTTGCGGCATGCGGTATCCGCAAATGAACACGGTAGTCACTGCATTCACTGCCCAACTGCATGACACTGCCCGACGGCGGTCGGCGGACAGTCTAGTGTAAAGACGACGTTCGTTGACCGAATTTGTTTGGAACACGTGCGGTGACCGCATTTAGGTGAACGACTCAATATAACTCTTGGTTACGTCTTCTTCTACCGTCGATGCCTTGTCAAGACAAACTGTAAAATCATTTTGTGAATATACTTACCTAATCGCATGTTTTTCATGCATTCATTAAAAATTATTTCAAAAAACTGTACTTAGTGTAGTTTAGCTTGTCTAAAAATCTTGACTATAATACAACATTTTATTCCTATCGTTATCGTTATCTACTAAATTTCGCAAGCGAAAAATTAAACTTCTCTTTCACCCCTTCTAATTTGTTAATTCATTCGAATTTCGCACAAAAGACATGTTTTGCATAAACATAGGCACGAGCGATATTTCCGCATTGATGTGACATTCTTTGATTTACAGTTATTTTATACAAATCGTTTCATGTTTTAAATTTATGAAGAGAATAATTTTATGTTGATAGCGCATAATTTATATTTCGTTGTTTGCATTTCTTTTATTAGGTAGGAGTCAATTGCAACTCATCGGTTATCGAGTGTGAAATTGATATTACTTTTAGGTTTATACCTAAATAATTATGTAACAAGTGATAGTTTTATTCGATACTAGAATTTTAGCAATGGTCCTTAGATAAGTTTCAGCAAAATAAACATAAGTTTTTGACGGTTCTCTATTGGAAGGCATAAAGTTTTTTAGACTAATATTGTTTCGCATAACACTTTTCGCCGAAATTGTTTTTTGCATAATCATCATTACGCATATTTTTTAATGCATAACATTAAAAAGCATAAATACAGGAAGCATAATTGTCATCAAGACTAATGTCTATAAGCATAAGCATAAATAGGCATAATAATCAAATGGCATCATATCAATATGCATAACAGTATTATGCCAAAAAATAGTAAAGTTTTGTACCAATGGCTCGTAGTAATTATTGCTATTCATACCAATGCTATGCATACTTATGTATTATTTAGGAACTAAATCGATGTCGATGGTGGTCCGTGAACTATTCCGCGATGTTTTGGCGCTTCGCGCCTGGATTTCATACTAACCTAACCTAACCTAATAATAGTAAATACATGGTAACAACGAAACTGAGTTTTTAAATTATGCATAGTGACATTTATACCAAATAATTATTAGCCCAAACAATAGTATGCGTAATGTGTATTCGGCCAATACAAATTAGTCCAAATGAAATTATGCTATTAGCGTAGTATGCCAAAAAAGTATTAGGCCAAAGTATTATTATGCGAAAGTACTGTTATGCCAAAATTAATTATGCCAAATCAATTATGCGAAACAATAATAGTCTAAATAAAATTATGCATTCCAAGGGGATCCCGTTTTTGACATATATTTAAGTCCTTACGTATTAAAGATTGGAACGTAAAAGTCGGAATAGTTTTTTTTTAAGAGTATGCTACTAGTATGTAGAAAACTTAATGGCGTGTGGTGTCGGGTTTAGAATATCACATCACCATTTCCTTAATGGATGTCGTACGAGGTGATTAAGTATTATAGGTTACCGTAAATTTTAGGCGACAGGATAGCAACCTGTCATTATAGTTAATGTTCAATGTCTGTCATTATAGTGTTTGTAAACTTAAGTAAAACTTAAAAAATATGCTAGAAGTGGCTACGATACGAACGTGAAATAGTCATAGACTTGTCTATGCAGCTCTACCTACCCCATTTGGAAAACAAGTATGATGTGTGTGTATGTAGAAAACGAGTATCTGCAACATGCTTGGCTAACTTTACATATTCTAATGTCGTTCTATCGATGGTATCGATAATGCTATTAGCATGCTATTAGATGTTATAACTCTGAACTCTAATCATACACGCCATAAGCCACCACTAATGGCTCATGGCCAGCCCGTTTCACGCTCACCCCAAAACAAAGGGTGTGATCTAATAAAGGAATAGAGATGTTGCGTGATTGTGAGATATCATAACGTGGGAACACCTTGATTGGTACCCGTTAATTAATTGACGCCAATAGTGGGCCAGCGTGGGAAGCTATGTCCGGATGATTTGATTTCTCGTGTCTGTGTAATGTGGTAATGTGATTAGTTTTGATACTGTTTCGGCCAAAACTTAACAGGATTGTGGTAATGGGTATGTGCATAACGCCTGTATTCCGAAATGGGGAAGACAGAGAATACGAAATGATACGTAGACAACACTATGCCTATTTTCATGCTTCGTACAGTCCTCGGTATGTAACTTGGCATATTTTCCATGAAAAACCAATGCACTTTTATACATTGAAAATCAGGTAAATGAAAATAAAAGTAAATAAATAAATACAAAGAAAACACGGAGAAACAGATTTTACAGAGAATTAAAATAAATTTTATGCAACATTAAAATGTTACATTATTTAGCTAATTTCTATTGCAATGAAAAATGCTTTCAGTAGAAATGTAGCTAAGTAACTAATTGTAAGTAGCTGAAATGAAATTTTATCTACTGTTAGAAAAACCTGAAATAAGTTTAGAACTTTAACAATATTTGTCATGGACCAAAAAACGTTGTTGATCATTTAATCTCTCCCACAAAATCCGGAAATCGGATATTCGCGACTTCAAAATAAGCTAGACTTAAATGGAACGGGCAGACCATTAAATTTTATTTGACGCGATGAAGGGTGGCCGAACGATGGGGCGGTAGACATAAATAATGCCAAAAAACATATTGCGTTTCTCTCATTATGCGCAATTAGCCACGATTGTGGCCCGGCGCATGAGAACGGTTGGAATGGATGGAAATTGCACGCGTGCCATTTTGTTTTTGTTTTATAGGTTAAAACGTCATCCTAAAGAACATTTCACTGAAAAAAGCGTATAAGTGTCATTGTCGAAATTCATTAAAGCGTCGCAAAACAATTTTACATCTGACATGTGATTTTATAATTCTCGTTGCGACGGCAAAAATAATGAAAGAAGATCCGTATGTAAGGACTAAATCAATTGCAATAATTGTTAACAGCAGCTGTCATCCAAATCAAGCTGCTCAGAACAAAAGTGAAGTGATATTTACCTGTGTCAATATTAGATGAACTTATTCTACTAATTTGTAGGTTAAATATTTTAATGCATTAACCCAATAGTTTGACCCCTCTGTTAACCGAACGCATTAGTAAAATTAGAGCGGTGGGAAAGGGTTGAGCGCACACTTTATGTTTATTGTTATTAGAACAATATTTGTACTTGAGAGATGTACGGTTATGGTTATTGCAGTTCCGTCCGTTATTATGTTTCACAAATCACGGAGGAGTCATAATTTTAAATGAAAATAAGTTTTTTATTTAAAATTAGTGGCGTATTCTTCGGATTCAATGATCAATCAATATATCCCGCGGTCATTTGGATGTTATCCGTTTATTGAAACTATTGTAGTGTCCGGTGTCCATTTAGTTAGCCGCTTCATTGTCGTCGCGGTTCCGACGCGTGCCTTTGTGTTGTCCTGCCAAGCGCCGGACATTTATTTATAATAAACAAAATTGTTAATTCTAATGCGCTTTTAACGAACGTTAATAATGGTCTTTGAATTAACGGCTTCGGCTAACATGTAAATCGTGTATTCTGCAGCTATATTTAATGTTTATGTTTGTACTTATTTATGTTGCGGTTGACGCCGTGAAATCAATTTTAGTAACGTTTTGTAGAAAAAGCGAGACCAAATTTTATTACTTTCAAAAGACAATGTAGGTACAGTTAGTCTTCACATAAAAACTTTGCATTTTTTTGCTTATTGTGAAACATGTTGAAGTTTGTTTAAAGTAGTCTTCCATGTACCGCACACGCTCCGCCACTTACGTGATATCGTCGACATAGGCTGCGCGGGCGCGGCTCAGGTGCGCGGAGACGCGCGCCGGCGCCTCCGCACGTGCTGGTCACGCGCAGGTAGCGACACACGGAAACGCTTTCAGCTTTACAAGGTAAGGCAACGCACGAGCTCATTTTTAGGGGTCTGTGTCTAAGGGGGCCGACAGGACCAAATGAGTCCCCGGTCGGTTTATCGTCCTGCGTCTAGAGGATCTTTTCTTTAGATTGTAATGGTCTAGCTAGTCGTTGCAAAATATATTAAAAAAAAACAAAATGACATTAGGTAAGTCCAAATATGTGTAATAAAAAAAAACAGATAACAATTAAAATATAGAGTAAAAACAGTAGAAAAATAGAGTAAAAAAGTGGTCTTGAGTAAAGTTCTTCTTGAATAGGGCTATGAAGGTATATGTAGAAGTAAATATGGAAATACAGGCCAGTCCTCTTGCACGCCACAGACTGGTAGAAGTGGTAGAATCATCAATCGGGAACGCAGGCAGCAGGTTCAGCGGGATGTTTGGCAACGATAGTAGAAATGTAGGCAGCAGGGAGAGAATGTAGAACGGTTGAGGAGACAGGGTGTAGCGGTGGTAGTAGGTAGAAGCTTGAACTCTACTACAAGTTCTTCTATTGCTACCTACTTGACGTCTTTAAAGAATGTGTGTAGAAAAGCCCTGAAAGGACAAAATACAAAATTGGTCACGCTGATTGATTATACTCTGCTAACTTAAATAAAATATTGTGAGGTGCTGGTTATGCGTCATTTTGTAAAAGGTGCTTACTCTGTACGCATTTTTTTTACCGAGTGCACATCACTGATAAAAGAAAAAGAAAGAAATTGATGACTGTATGTCTGCTGATGATGACGTCCGATGAGCAAAAATGGCTCACAAAACTTGAAAAGTTCTTTCTTCTTGTTGCAGTATCTGGTGAGATTTGTACTAGAATAATATGAGTATCCGTACTTGAGTTGGAACTTATATTTCCTATGCATTTTCACTACTCGAAATAAAATTTATTTATCCAATCAGCCAAACGCTCTACCTTCTAGTATAGTGAATTATACATAAATATACGCTCCATCTTGTTATAGGCAGCTGATAGGGCCGTGTTACCGCTGATTTCCGAATGGGAAGTAATGAGTGTTTACGGCGCTATCATTATCCTTGCATTACGCCGCTAATCGTGCTGGCACCCATGCACTTTATCACCGCGACCAATCGCCCCTGTTCGTCTTATTCATCAAAATGGTGGGACTCTGAAAGGCTTGCTTTGCTTTAAAAGCAAGGAGTTATGTCATTAATTATGTGGATAAAATAGTATTGAATGTACTCAAATCGTAGCTGTCTAGATGCGCGATATTTCGAATTTAATACCAAACTAAAAAGCTGATATTGTAACACTAAAATTTCAAATAAAATAAAAGTTTAAAATTAACTGTATCCTGAGCAGCCGATATTTTACTCCTATTGTAGTTCCAGTTCCTTATTGACGACTACATACTTGCGAAGCAACAAAAATTGCCCTTAATGCTGTTTATTGCTCAATACAATCTTTTGTTAAGTCCCGCCATGCTGTGGTAGGTAAGGATCAAAGAGTCAGAAAGCTGCTTCTAATCCGCCTGCTCCACTTTTGCTTTTGGCAAACGTCACTCAAGTTACAAGCCCCACAAAGGAGCGAATGGCAGTGAACAAAAAGCGAAATCAGTTCGGATGCGCCGGAGCACAATATTGGACATCAAATCGATGCGTTTACGTAAATATAGACCGCCTTTATTATCTGCGAAGTTCGATTGTGGTCGAGAATCACCCCTCCGTCTGTTCATTCACCAAGGATGATTGATCTACAACGGATTGACAGATTTTTTACACCAGCCGAGGGTCGCTGGTGAGCGAATATTAAAGGCAATTGTTGTTTAATTTTTACATTTGAAGGGCGCGGGTGAAGCGATTCGAGTGTTGTAATAATGTTTTGATAATAGTAGTATCCGTTCAGCTCATATTTCTTATTCAGAGTGCGTGGGACTGGGGCTGGCCGCCGCTCGAGAGTTGAATTTAAAGCGGCGTCCGTTGTTTTAGAGCGCACCTTTTGCCTTAAATACGTAGTTTAACTATAAGTTAAGCATTAACATAAACATTTTAACTTAATTTTAAGAAACCGCGATGTCAGCGTCAAGGAGTGAATTTAAATTTCACAGTGTGACGATTAACTGTATTATTTATTAACAAAAGAAAGTAAGCATTTGATCGAATTTTAATCCCAGTTGTTTTTTTATAACTGTCACTCACGACCATTGATTTGACACTGGGCGGGTGCCTGGCTTAGTTTTTTGACCATTTTTTATTCTTTTCAAGTTCAGCTATTCGATACTTTAGCACAATGTGCCCACCGATTTTCATTGATCGCCAATTACTGGACATTAAGTACCTTTAATGCTTTTCATGACCGCTATTTGTAGGAACAAATCAAATATGTAAAAAACCAACAATAGTCCGTTCTAGATTTGGATTGTGTAGTTATTGGGGCTTTTTGTGAGACCCTTAAGCTCGTTTTTTCGGACATTGCAACAATAGCTTGCGGGAGTTGAGTTCATTTCCGGTACTAATGCTTTTATGGGGTAAAGCTGAGGTCAAAAGTTGCATTTGTTTTAACTGAACTTCAGTTGCTTGCGTGTGAAAAAATATACCCCAGATGACATCAGAATACATTAAGGCTCTTGTTTGTAAAAATTAGACCAACAAAAATATTAATTAGCACTTTAATAATTATTTTTATATTTTATGGGGTGTGTATGTGTGGCGTCGGATTAGAATAGCATCACTTCGTCTCCTGGATGTCGTATATGGCGACTAAGGAATTGTACTGAGAAAGATTCAGGTAGGTATATGCTTTAGCCGACAGGCTAGCAATATGCCACTATATTAATATCTCTTTCATCTGTTTTTAAACCTGACATTATGCTAGAAATGGCTGTGAAACGTGGAATAGTCATGGTTTGCTCTTTGTAACGTTTCGGGTGCTCTGCCTACCCCATTTGGGAACACAGGCGTGATTAGATGTATGTGTCAAAGTAAAAAAAAACATTATTTTATGTAATTACCTTGTCACTTAAACACCGTGTTAGAAAATCTACACGTAACGACTGAAAGGCTGAAGCTGACAAGGTGCAGCAGGTAGAGCTTTTGGCATCAAAATCATTGAGGATTAAGGACACAAAATTTTACGAAAAATCGATATCGATTTACCTTAACGCATCTGCGGTATCTACAGGGGCGCGCGCGCTACGAGTGCAACTCGGCGTTCGCGCAGCCAAGGTGCGCACGCGACCCTTTGTCACGCGCGTCACGCTCTGCGCACAAGAGCATTATTGCATTTTTATTGCGCATCTTCAAAGCATTGTTAGTTTTGTTACATCTTTTATTTGTATTTTACGTATAAAAACGTCGACACAACGATGTATGTTTTTACGCTATAATTCGGCGGTGAGTTCTTTTATTAGTGTTTATTGCGGTGTTTTTTAAGTGTAGCTCTACTGTGGATTGCCTAAGCTTCTTTTTTTATAGGTATGTTTTCATCTATTGAAATATCTCAAATTACGCGCCTAATATTGCAATTGTTGTGTATGGCGATTTGGTTAAAATATACTATTAGGTACAATTAGTTTGATTATGGAAAAATATGGAATTACTATGCAGGCAACGGATAATGGATGCAAAAGTAGGCAATGAACGATAGTTTTTGAATCAGATGAGTTTTCGACAACAAGACTGTGTATTAGATTAACCCATCTGATAATACGACTACTTTACCATTTAATAGCAGATAGATATTTTACTTTTGACACAAAAACTGAAATGTGGCTTTGATTTTGAAAACCGTCCTGCAATCCATAACACCGAGACTCAAAGTGCTCAGTGTAATCAAAACGGCTGTGAAACAATAACGATTTCGTTTGCGAATTAAGAAAGAAAGAAAAAAAGAAAGACATTTATTGACAACAATTTGACACAGACATAATAATGAACTTATTGAATTAAAGCGAAATTGTATGGAAACTGCTGAGGAAAACTGTGTCGACCGCGGCAGTTGTGCAAAAGTGACGCTTGGAGGCGCTGTCAGTTAATACGCAGACGCAATCGACTGACACTTGATCGACTTTATTGCACTAGAGACTAGACGCTCTGTGTCCCATCCATTTAAATAACTAAGAGTAAAAGTCCTCGAGGTGTACCTGTTAACCTGTTATGCTAAAGTACACAGCATCGTAAACTTGGCCTGTGGGCATGATTGCGTGAATCACGGAGCCACGCCGTCTAGCGTCTTAGACATGCGGGTCGTGACGTGCTGACGAAAGTGATTCCGACGAATCTAACGTCTCAACCTCAGCTGTTTAAGTTCCAGCAACCAGCCGTAAACTTTGTCTTCTTGCTGCTTGTATGTATTTAATTTTCGTTAGAAATTAATGAGATGAGAGCGCAAGGCGTTGTTTTGTAAAACCACGTCCAAGTCCTGTTCTGAAAGACTTGTTACAAGAATACGATGTGAATTTAATTTCTGACTAATTAAGGACACCCAGTATTTCTATAGATACACGAATTCATAGCCTCCTAGACCTCATAGACTTTTTATTGACAGGTGTGTGTGTATCTTCTTTGACAGTTTATTTACCGGGTGGTATTTTCGCATGTGTGATTTGTATAATCACACATGCGAAAAACTGCAATATCACGTTTAACCATCTGATTACCCTGAAAATGCTAAACGTGGCACTGGATTTTTGAATTCATGTGCTCTGCCTACCCCTCATGGGAATACAGGCGTGAGAATATGTATGTATGTATGATTTGTATAACTTCGTGTTTTTATAACACCTATGAAGTAATAAACTGTTATACGTCGTATGTCGTGTTAAACCTCCGGGAATGCGTGTTTTTCGACTGGGTTTTGACAATTTTCAATAAAATGTAGTCCAAGCAGAGTGCAAAACAACTTCACATTGAGATACAATCATTGTTCTAGTTTGTTAAGACTAGCTGCACGAGTCTGAATCACGGGAGCCTTGCCGTCTAGCGTTTACGCATGCGGGCGCCGTGGAAGCGGAAGCCACGGTGAGCTGTAGCTTATTGAATGCAGAGATGAGCGAATCTTATGCCCGGTCCCGATATTCCATCTATCCAAGGTTTGGCTACTAGAGATGGGTAGGGTAGAGAGTCGGAAGATTTAATTATAGGTCGTGCATTTAGAGTAGACTTAAAGTAATTTGTGACGGGTTTATTGGCTTACAATAAGCGACTTTTTCACACTATGCGGTCGATTTCCATTTCATCAGATTAGGAAACTCTACACTACTGTTGTGAAGTTTGAAATTTGTCACCACTGCTTCATAACAAAACGAAACCCTTATAGATTTGTCGTGTCTGTCTCTCTGTCTACTTGTTCGTCCGAAAGCTTTAAGAACTCTGTTGAAACTTGTTTCCACTTCGCATTGAATCCATTGGGGGAACTTTGTAAATCCTATAAAAGTACTCAATGAAAGCCCTACTTACTTATATTTTACTATAATAATCCGAATACTTGCACATATCAAAACGCGCCGGCTCGACATTCACGTGAGAGAGACGCAATGTACAAGTGCACTCCCCTCATACTTACTCATGAATTAAATTGCCGTCTCGAGACAGACTCTTGAGAGTGGTCAGGGAGATGATCAGATGAGTCACGATGCGGGCTGCTGGGTCACACCCACTCCCACCTCCAGTGGTCATCCGCCGCGTCATCGTGTCTGTAATGACAACGAGATGACCGTGAACGTTAAGGAACTGTTATTAAGACAGACAGCTTGACATCGTCATAGACTACGATTGATATTGCATATGTTTCAGACGCTGGTTTCAGTAGTAACACAGCAACAACGAATCGTCTCGCGCGCAGGACGATAAGCTGTCATTTTCAGACGCCTCTAGTTAGACAGTGATAGTAGGCTTAGCACTCACGCGAGGCGTTTGGCGTGTGGGATAGACTTACCTGTCATTTTCTGACGTCTACAGTTAGACAGTGACAGGTATAGTCTATTTCGCACGCACTTTTCTCGCGTTTTGTTATGCTAAGTCGGTAGATGCTGATGATTTTCCACGGCGATTTCGTCTACGGCATTCGCTTCCGATTCCTAACTAGTTTCAATGTCCATATAGTAAGTAACTGACGTATTTAATCCATGGCGGCTAACCCGGTCATTACGTAGGAATTAATGGCAAAGAAATGCAAATGAACCGAGAAAGCTGAATTTTTGATATGACGTAGAGAATGCCCATAAAAGCTTAACTTGAAATTGTCGACCAAGATTTCCTATGTGGGTTTTCCGCCATCTTGAAAAAAAGGTTAAGATTGGTTTTTTGACAATAACTCGGCTATCCGACGAGATACGATAATTCCGTCCAGGAGTTTTTTGTAGCTCTTTTTGTGCTCTATAATTTATGCATTAATACATTTTGCGTAAAATGCATCGTTATGGAGATATCGGCCAAAAACCATTTTCATCTTTTTCGATCGATATCTCAATAACAATGCATGTAAAGCAAAAATGTTTTACGCATAAGTTATAGAGCATAACAAGAGCTAAAAAAACTTCTTGACAGAATTATCGTATCTCGTCGGATAGTCAAGTTATTGTCAAAAAACCAATCTTAACCTTTTTTTCAAGATGGCGGAAAACCCACATAGGAAATCTTGGTCGACAATTTCAAGTTAAGCTTTTATGGGCATTCTCTACGTCATATCAAAAATTCAGCTTTCTCGGTTGATTTGCATTTCAAAATGTGTATAATTCCTGTACTATAATGGGACTCTTGAAATGAATCTTGAATCATGTAAGTATTAGATACAGGGAGCTATGAAGAGTGGTCATTTGTTGTTATACGTAGTATGATATGATTTGAATTTATATTATATTCTTCCGCACTTTTGTGTACAAGTATGTGTGTAGAACAATACGGCATTGGATAGTTTAGTTTTGCATAAACGGTTATCGATATGAGGTTGTTGTAGTTTTTCCTTCCACCTTTGATACATATCTCAATGATTCTAACTATGAGTGGGACTTGTAGAAGTCCTTACTTATTTAAAAAAAAAACATTTGAATTTTGAACTCCTCCTTTTTTGAAGTCAATTAATGAAGGAAAAAGATCATTTCAACACGATCAATCGTGCATAAGTTGGACACAAGCCAAGCCCCATCTAGTTACCGGTTAATCACATGACTTAACACGTTTATTATCATACACATCAATTCATCTCTTCTTTGTTCAAACCGCGGCTGGTGTCAATTTTCAGGGCTGCCACACGACCGCCGCCAAATATTGTGATAATCCGTCCAACGTCATTGTACCTCGATGACTTGATAAAAAACTATAAAACATCCCCTGCGTCCCCCGGGACCACTCCACGGTGGAAAACAGACTTATTCCCATAATCTATTCCAATTAACTGACAGTACCATATTGTATTGAAGTACAATGCACTCGGCACCCTTCGCGACTGGTATTGGAGCATTTTCATGGAATATGGACCGTGTATTCATGGAGTATAGTTTAAAATAAGCACGGGCTTGCTGTTTAGGTTTGGAATGTTTAGCACTCATTTGAAGTTATTTGTTTTAGACACATTGCGCACTGTTTTAACTATTGATAGAATTTTAGCTGCTTTCCGATTATCTTTGAGCTCGGTATGCAGAAATTCGTTTTTATTTTGCATATTGCGGCAACGTTGTCTTACTTAAAATTGTGATACTCGTCGATAAAATTTCAAATGCAATTGTAGGTGCTTTAATAAAATTACGCATAACAACACTCGTCTGATGACTTTGAACTTAATCAGTGCCTCAAAATTCACAGTTTTATACATGAAAATAGGCTTTAAGAGCACTTTTATACGACCACCACGAATCGATCAGCGCTTCGGAAAGACCATCCTGCCTATCATGACCATCATACCAATATACCGTACGAAACTGGGCAGAAAGTTAATATTTTTAATATAAGTAATCACTGATCTAAGGGCCAAAGGAACGCGTTAAACGTTGGTTTTAATGCAATAATTATCGTCTTTATCTTTATCAAAGCCGAGACGTTTTGTATTTTGATCTGTGGTTATCCTGACCAATATGAATGCAACAAGACTAAAAAATAAAACCAGCCAAGTGCGAGTGGGACTCGCGCTCGAAGGGTTTCTTATCAAAAACTGCCAAAAAGTCACGTTTTTTGTATGGAAGCCCTATTCCTAATCCTATTTTCTTTTTAGTATTTGTTGCTATAGCAGCAACAAAAATACGTAATCTGTGAAAATTTCAACAGTCTAGCTAGCACGATTTGTGAGATACAGCCTGGTAACAGACGGGCCGACGGACGGACGGACGGACAGCGAAGTCTCAGTAATATTAAAAGGGTCCCGTTTTCATCTATTGGGTACGGAATCCTACAAAGCGTCTTACGTTGGCTACAACTGATACATGCCGAAACAAATCGACATTTGCACGCCTTAATTTGCAGGGATTGTTGCCGTTATCGCCCGTCATTATCAGGCAGTATCTGGATACCTTTACTTAACTTTGCGCCAACTAATCCTAACAGATAAGTGAGGCTACCCCCGGCTCGTCCCCTTTCAGATACTTGATGGGAGCTATTAACTGTGATATAATCTCCATTGTCTTTGCCCTTTCCCACAATCACTCGAATTAGGGTGGATCCTGCGTGCGTGGTGCACAGATATGTGAAGTAGCGGGCTCGACACTGTTGTGTGAAACTGGCTTAGGCTCAAAACGTTGCATCCACCGAACAATAGGGAATTAGGGATGAGGACTTAGTTCAAAAGTTTACCCATCATTCTTTTTACTCAGTCAGTTGGGTTATCAAAAATATGGGATATGTTTTTGTTTAAAATTTTATTTAAAGAAAATATGTCAAATACAAATATGTATGTCAAATACAAAAAAAAAAATATAAACATAAACTTAAGCTAGTCGACAAAGCCCCCACGAGTTGCCCCCGGTGCAAAGGTACCCATAACACTGGCCGCGTTACCCCGCTGGATGGCGATGGACAACCTTTGCACCAGGTACGAACGCGCGCGAGCATCTGATCCTCTCTCTCTCTCATCTCTTTTGGTAATCATCGACAAAGTTATTGATCGTCAAACATTCGAAGAAGACTAGTTGCTAGCCCAATAATGTGCCTGTCAGATCAAATAGTTAATTTAGCCGTTTTGCCTATTCATGTCATATTCCTGGCACAGATGATAGAATGCCTCAAATCATAAAAATCTAAATAGATTAATTAATAATAGAGTTCAGTTTACGGCATCTAACTTGGCAAAGTTTTGAAGTAGTAGCGGTAAGTTCGCGTATCGCTATGTCACCAGAGAGATCTAAAAATTACTTGTGCGCCATCTGACGATTCTTGAACACTTAGTTGCCGGGGATTGTACTTAATACATAGTAATCAGTAGAAGTAGAGTCACGATTTTTGTCATACTTAAACACAATTTCATATGTTAAAAAGTTTGTGTGTAATTTGGATTGTCGAGGTATCTAAGTTGGCTTTGTTTTTTTTTAGATTTGTAATACCATAAACGGGGTAACAGGGGCAAGACAGACGTTCAAACCTCAAAAAAATTTTTTTACCTAAACTTTATTTTGCAATTCACCTTCTTCTACTCACCTGACGCCATCTTGTCTCCCTGTTTCTTTTTCCATTACAATTAAGGCTAATCTCTCATTTAAGTTTATTTTCAAACCATACGTAAAAATACTACTACAATTATAGCTCCATATTCTTTTAAGTTGCAGCTATTAATAGCTATTATTAGTTATTAAACTGCCGCACATGTACGTCTTGCAGTTTCAAAACGGTTCTCACCAAACCGCAAACGTAACGATGCTATCGATACGCCAATTTAGATCGATACTTTTAACGTCATATCGATATCATTGCAATTACGATTCGATTCTTAATGAGCGAGGTTCTCGGGGGGCTGGGGGCGTCGTATCGTCGTGTGAGATCTTGGGCTAGTCAACTAATGTTGGGAGCAAGCAGGGAAGTAATTGAGATTATTGTTTACGCGAGTTTGGCTTGCAATGGTGGCTGCATTGTGTTTAATAGCTATTTTATGAACCCTTCTGTTTCCTCCCCATTTTATTGAAATGCACGTTGATCTTATAATACTGTTTCTTGTGTATGATTTACTGATTTCTGGCTGGCGAGCGGTTTTACAATTTTTTTCACCGTCTTTGAGGTGAAATGTAAATTGTTTTCTAAGTAAAACCATGACTATTCATGCTTCCCAGCTATATTCAGCTTAATTTTAGGTTTAAACATAGATGAAAGAAGTATAATAGTTACAGGTTACTAGCCTGTCACCTAAAACACACCTAAACCTATTTCTTACGACACCCACGGAAGAAACGGAGAGGTCTTCTAAACCCGAGACCACACACAGGGTATATATTTTCTGTGGTTCAATAAATAGACGATGTGTTGTGATATTATGACATTAAAAATTTTGATGACAAAATCAAAATATCATAATAATATCATTTTGAAAACCATCAGTGCCTGTTACAATAGCTAAGAGCACGAGAGAAAAATAGTCAATTTTCTTAGGCATAGGCATTTCATAGGATCCAATCCAACATAAAGCTCATTTTTCCTCATCTATACCTGTACAATAGTACGCATTGCAGACTTACATGCGCGCGGCGCAAACGCATACTGCACGGCGCGGGCGCAGGTGGCCGACACACGATACCCTATTCACGCGGAGCCTCCCATTTATCTCCTCTGAAAGGAATTCCTTGCAGACAACGCTCTCCGCTACTAATTACGCAGGGTAGTGTGGAGTGTTGTGGTGAGGCGTGAGGTAGAGGGGTAATCCGATTTTGAGAAAATTTAAGGATTCACATTTTAGGTGAGATGATGACTGCAAATTTTATTGGATATTCTAAACTACTGTGCTAAAACTACTATAGGTGCCTAAAACTGACATTATTTATTTTGCTATAAAAAGTTTTCAAACTTAAAAAAACGTAAAATGTAACCTACCTAAAACTAAACTACATTTAGACAAGGACACCCCCGAGGAATGGTCCCGAAGATGCGGGCAGCGTTAAGCACTATAGAACTTGCATGGATATGAAAACATCTGACGTCAAGAACATTTACATAAGGTACCCAAAACCCCGAAAAACCCTAAGAAAATACCTAATAATGACTGTATTTAAGCTAAAATAGATTTCTTCAGTTTAGGTTTTGAGTGTGGCTTTGTCCATACCTACACTAGATGGTACTTTCCTATCATTGCCGCTACCAACGATTGAACATTGGTAGACACGGTGTTGTCATGATTAGCTTTTACAAGGTTGTTGTCTCAGTTCAATTGCAAATCGAGCTTGTACTTACTGGCGCGTCTACTGCGTGTGTAGTCTTTGGGTTCCTGACTCATCTTGCGTGCGCAAGCGTCGGTTCAAACGAAATGAAAAGCGTTTTGTGCGCGGCTCAATACGCGCATGTGCGGAGCCACAAAGCCCCAGGACAGCGAATTGCACTGATTTGCTCTATTTTGATTCATTGATGCTTATCACTGATTGACTTATATGTACATCTTGTTTTTTAGAATCTGTGAAGATTTTATGGTTTAGATAGAATAGAAAGTACGTTAGATACCAACTATACTGCCAATTTTGCGTCTACTTGTATGCGAGTAACCAATTGGATGTCCGTCAAAGAAGTGAAAAATACGAGCAGTTTGTCGCCCCTTAAGAGCGTGCAAACACAATTCGGCGATTTTGATGTTTTTCAAATGCTATACAAAGCTATAAATCCTTAAGTTTTTCTTTAAAAACTACTGTAACATATAAATAAACTCTTTTTATTATATTTTTATTAGCAACACAGATTTCTTTTACTTAGCCAATTTGTTGAAGGGTTTTCACAAAAATACGCGTCAGAGCTGTCTTTCACTTGAAAATTTTCCATTAAAATTTACCATAAACGATATAAACTTGTTATTATCTGATAGACAATATAGTCTACTGAGGAATAACGGTGTAACATGAATCAAATTATTGGTTTTTATTATTCAAATATCATTTTACATAATTTCAAAATTGAACCATTACTTTATTTTTTTTCTCATTGATTTGAATGTAATTACAAATGAAACAATTTTATTGTAAGTTTACAGAATATGTTTAGTCTAACCATATTTTTTTTATGGCTAAATATGAGTTAGTTTATTTTTCACGATTTTTTAAACTTTGGTCCAAAACCACTAAGCCTTGGTCTGTGGTACCTCTTACCCCTGCCCTGCCCCTGAGTTTCTCTTCCCCCACCTGATCTTATATTACGTTCGTAAAAAATGTTTGCGCCCTCTTAATTTAGTTTCCTTTCTTAAGTAAGTAATAATATTCTTCATTTATATAACCTCAACATTATTCAAGTCTCTACAGTCACTAGGCCCTGTGTTCAATTCTAAAAGCATTGCCAAGCGATTTGAATAAGTATCACAGAAAAAATATATGTCAAAAATGCATGAGTCATATTTAATCTGACTCGCATTTTCAATCCGTTACGAAACTTACAGGAGCACTGTAAGTAATAAACTTTATAACTAAATTTGTTTCAAAGTAATAAAATACTTTTTTCCAACAAAAACCAACAGCACGTGTCGCCCGTATAATTTGCGCGGAGCGTCTAACGTGCAGCGCGGTGTTAGACCAAACGCTTAGCGCATTTACATTTTGTCATTAGCAATTGGCTATTAATTCCTAGATTATGAGTAGAAGGTATAGGGGCTGGTAATTTTCGCGGCAGCTGCCCGCGGGCGTATCTGTGCAAAAACCTTTTGCTAGAAAGCCACCTGCGCTGATTCACGTGACTGGTGTCCGTTTCTAATCGCTGACTGGTAAGGAAGGGTATCGATTTATAAGGCGACATTGTTTTTGTAGCAAATGAGATGTAATTAGATGTGGCTTGTTTGTTCTCTGCGTTGAAGGCTAGTACTTTAATAAGAATGTGTATGTGAGCTAGTGTTTTTTTGTCATCTAAAAGAGACTGGAGGTTTTTCTTCGTTTAAATTGTTAATCTACTTATAAAAATTATACTGATCATACTTTTAAGACTTCAATTTACGTTAAATATCAATGTTATAATATAATGATGGTTTTGTGACTCAATGTAATAAAAAAAATAACGCAAGATAATACACGAGTTAAAAAAACAGTTCGTTCTAATCACAGCTAACTTTTTTTTAGGTATACTATTTAATATCAATTTTCTTCCTATTCAATGAAGAAAAATACGGTAAATCAATAGTGTATGATTCCATTAGATAAATGTAACCTTGCAAACTGGTTAAGTTAAATCTTAAGCCCGAATCACGGCCAAAGTGAATCAAACGCACTGCGCACATGTTACCATTTAAAATTCTTTTGCGTGGGATGATCAGGACTTCACACTTATGTTTTACTTAATGGCATAATATACATCCTCCGCATAAACCAAAACAACAACGGAAAAATATTTTTAATAACTTAAGCGTGGCCTATAAAAAACTTTGAGTGCGTAATAAAAAAATCCAGTCCATCCTGTTTCCCTCAGTAGTCTATAATTTATAATTAACTTAAACACCTAGTTGACTTAAAAAATATCTTAGAGCGAAGACCAGCAAGTACAATTACTTCCTAGCTACTCATTAAGTCCTGGTAGTCGTTTAGCACATCCAGTGATATTATTCACGGGCCACCTGGCTCAATCCTTGATAGTTGCATTATGTAATGCCCATTCTCAATCAAATCGCAACAACTGGCTAGTCCTGCTCCCGCCTTATCAATGTAGCTAGAAATTATTAGGGTTGTCGGCAAATAAGTATCTACGTACTTTATTATTTAATGTTTAAGACGGACTGGTAAAGTTTTTTTTATCTATATGATGGTCTCCGCATTATTTTTATTGTAAACGCAGTAGTTACAAATTTTATTAAACTTAATTTTAATTTGCAAATTAATTGTTAGACCAACAGCCGCATAATTATGATTGAAACGACGAGCTCTTGAGTAAACCGTATCTTTTGTACATTACATTTTATAAATTCTCCCTGTGACACACCTTTTAAACTTAGTTTATACTTTTTATAGACAACTGTAATGCGTTTTTAGTCCAAACCGTCCAAGACTGGCGTAGTTTTGCGTCGATGATATATTTGTTTATTTAGTTGCGTATCAATTTTATTGCTGTCAAAAGAAGCTGTATTTTTTATACAATGAAGTGCTTACTTACTTACCTACCCGCAGCAAATGAAAAATAGAAGTTGTCATATTCCTAGTCAGATCTCGTTTTCTATTATAAAAACTCGAAGTTATATCTATACCAGTGGTAAGAAGAAGTCCAAGTTAAAGTGCCAACCCTACTACCACGTGGTAGGTTGACCACACGCCACCTGTTAGCTAAATATACCGAGAGCAATCAGCACGAACATCTGCCTACTAGATTATTACGCAATAACTTTATGGTAAGTAATGGAGTGTCCACACAAACAGATGCGCAGTGACAGTTTGTTGAACCTGTGATGATTTTTATGCGCACTGACTTAACTATTAGAATCGATTGCGCTGCGACTGGATATGGAAGGCAAAGGATCCGGTTTTTAAGGTTACGTACCTTTGAAGGAAAATACAGACTTCTTGTAAATAGGACCGGTTAAATATTCTTCTATTATGTTGCAGCAACCAATCAAAAACATTTTATTTTTATTTTGTCAGAAACAGAAAATCAATCCACGTTCATTACAAAATCAAAAAAAGCCTAATTTAAGAAGACTAGTTTAAAAACATCCAATCACTAAAACTTCCAAATTATAACCTACTTAAGGTAAACGTCCCTGTTCTCGACACTGACCTAATACTTGGTACTTGTAACCTTATGTCATAGTAAGACAGGTGACGGATGGGTGTAATCTATTGGGCGTTGAGGCATCGAGAATTGGTATATTTACCTTACTACAAGTGTAAACCACCAATCTGTGTCGTCTCCAAATGTCCCATGACCCTAGCAGCATTGCCCCACTGAACAGCCAAGGTAATCTGCGGCACCAAGTACGACCCGGAGCGGGGGTTGCCGCCTTGCAGCCTCTGTTGCGCAATCTACGGCCCAATTTCCTCACCAGAGATTTGGCCTCAACACCTCAGAATCTGTTGAATTAAAAATGTTGAGGGCGTAAAAATATTGTTGTAATTTTTTTGCCTTGCCGTAGATCTTTCACGAGGTCTCGCCGACGGAGCGTACCTAAACTGTGAAGTGGACATCCGATGTTACGACTATGTGATGATGTTAATACGAGTACGAGTCAAATATTTTTGCACGCACCGCCGTAGTTATTTGATATCAATACTTCAAGTATGAACGGAACCCGTGACGCGTGTTTCCGACTGGCACTAAGCGAGTTTTTTATTAAACATACTGAATTAAGCGCCGGGTAAAGCAGTCTGTACTTGGCCTACGGCAAGATACTTGCAGTAGCTTGGATTTCAATTAAAATTGTTTTATTGAATAAAGTTTAAGCATAAAAGGGAATTGAATAAGGGAATTTTGTTTTTGTTTAGGAAGCAGAAATATAGTGGAATTCCTTATGAAATCTTAGCAATGACACACGTATTTTAAAATGACTACGAGTAAGGTAAACGTTCCATTGTTCGACTCTGCACTAATATTCGTCACCATACATTGAGTTGATATTCTTAAGATAAAAATGACATTAAGTGCTTTAAATATGATCCTCATTTTTGAGATAGAAAATATCTACGCTATCTGTAAGGATCTTTGTTTTAAGATTTTCTGTTAAGATGTTTAACTTATGTAACTAATTTAGCCAAGTAGGTACTAATATAGATAGGGATACTATTTCTAAAGAGTCATTTTCACTTAAAAAAATAAACAATTAATGATCATTCTAAGCATTACTTTAGGATAAATTGTATATGATAAGAAATCAATAATTATATGCACAACACTGTAGGCACGAGAAAATAATAGTTAATTAATGGATATTATAGGTTGTCGGTTTAGGTAGTTAAATCAATGTAAACAATCTTGACGTGTCTTTTTATTTAAACGTACACTTTATAAATCGAAATCTTTACATTTTACAATTTTGGTATGAAAAAATCATTTACTTTCATGATTGAATTGTATAGTGTAACGATTTTCATTTTTAGACTGTGTATTTCAATAATAAAAAGACATGTCAAGATTGTTTATATTGTTTTAACTATCTAAACCGACAACGTATAGTGTAAATACATTCAAGTTTCTAGGAGGTCATAGTAAATTATGCTGTTTATGAAGTTATTTAGCCAGAAACTTACTAAGTACAAGCCATACGCACTAATGGTCAAGCACGAGTAAAAAAATAATGCAAAGGTCTTTTTTACAAACACCGTAAGGACAAAGAAGACGGTACCCGTATGGTATCGGTTCTAGAATAACACCTCTCCATTTCTTCGGTGCATGTCATGAGAAAAATAAGGATATGCTTTAGGCGACAGGTTAGCAACTTGTCATTATTATACTACCTCTTCCATCTGTTTTTAAACCTATAATTATGCTAGAAGTGGCTGCGAAGCCTGAAATAGTCTTATTCATGGTTTTGTCTATATTAAGTATCGTGTGCTCTGCCTACCCCATTTTGGAACATAGGCGTGTTTATGTGGGTATGTATGTATGTATGTGTGTATGTATGTATGTAGAGAAGACGGTGAACGATATAGTTAAGCAAATCATTTCACTAAAGTGCCCGTGGGCCAAAGCACGAAGGTGAGACAGCCGTTGAGACTTGAGACCGAAGAGTCGAATGGAGACCACATAGACATTAGACAAGCGCAGGATGGTGGGATGATCTGGTTGGAGCCGGTGATTCACGGTATCTTTCAGCCGAAGAAATTAGAATGAAATGTGTGGGAGGGCTATGTTCAACAGCGTCCTATTTTTTTGTTAAGTTTGATGAGAATGGTACAGTAGACTAAGGATTGGTTGTTCTTATTTAGTACTCTGAAGTAAGCATTTTGTCTTTTATAGTTTTCATCTCTATCCACGGAATTCTAAACCAATATTCAACAAAACAACCCCGCAAAGGTGGTCCGAGTCGGTCGTGAGTAAAAATGTAACCAACCTGTTATTATATCGGCAGCTCGCTAATTTCGTGTTGGCGCGTAATTTCTCAATTAAGCGTATTAGCGTTGGTGCATTATTTAGTAGCGCAAGATGCGTTGTGTGTGGTAAGAAAATGCAATCACTAGATAAAGTAGTATTGAACCAATTGGTTGCTGACCCTCCATAGACTATAGAAGCTATTTACAGTAAACATCATGGTAACATTGCATTGCACAACAAAGGCAATCTTTGTAACAGTTATTGTGACAATGTTCTTCGATTTGGTTCGACTACACTACACAGTAAATTAATGTTTCGTGACTTTCGTGTGCTCTGCCTAATATAGGCATTATGTCACAGTTTAAGCTGACACGCACCAGTAATGGACACTTCATTTGGAATTTAAAGATCACATGGTTGTAAAATGAATTGATATTCCTTAGTGGGCATCAAATAAGAGTCATTGTCCATTACTGGTGCCGTTACCTTACCCAATTTGGGAATAAATTGACGCGCCAAAGTTATTAATTTTGGTACTACATTAACATTAGTTACTCTGCTTAGGTACATATTTTATTTACTTATCACTAATAATAACTAGATGTATGTCAGTGCAAGCGAAAATCAGACACTCCCAACCCCTGTCAAAAACCGTTACACCACAAAAATGACGCCGGGTAATATTTTTAAATGATCATAAAGTATTTATATTGGAATTAAGTTTTCCCATCGCGGCACGTGTGTCTAATTGCGCACCCGCATCTCTGATTGACGGAGTTTAGCAGACAATGCCGTTACACTTTCCTCTGACACCCTAACCTAATGCAACGGTTAATCAAGTGTGTAGTAAAAGAATATGGTTTTGAAGGGTGGTAAAGCTTCAAGTTTTTGGGTTATGGTTATTGAACATGGCTGTGGGTTACACGGCGTATTTTTGGCTTTAATTGTTTTAGCAAAATACAGGAGTAAAAGATAGATTTGACTTAAATAGTCAATTTGTTAGGATTTTTGTTGTTGTTAGGTGTGAGGTTTAAAATTACACCTCTCGCTCGAAAACTAAATAACAAGTATACCTATATAGAAGATATGAATATATAAACATCACGCCTGTATTCCCACATGAGGTAGCCCAAGCACAAAAATGTTACTTAGGCAACCACGATTATTTCATGTTTTGGAGCCACTTTTAGGGAAATTTTAAGTTTAAAGTAAGATCAAAGTAACATAATGGTAACAAAGTGCTAATCTGTAGCCTTAAGCATAGTTATTTCCCCTGTTGCCTCTTACGACATGCACGGAAGATATAGAGGTGTTATTCCAACCCAGACACCACACGGAAAACTATCTATTTTACAAAATACTCACTGGCAATTTTCTAGAAGTTTTATTCGCCAATTATGGTATAATTGCTTGCGCTCGTAGTCATCATAAAAAGTGTCCCATCGGCCCAGGTGGTCCCTCGACAGCTCGCACCCGGTAGGCCCTACATGGGGCTAATAGAGTAATGCTAGTCGCATTGAACTTTGAACTAAGATTCATTTGATGTGATTGACAGAAGATTTGAGGAGTAACAGGTGCTGTTTGAGTCTTGGATCGGTTACCTATTCAGCTCCAAGTAAATCCATATACAAAGGACGCGTGGCGTCGAGCGTTGCGAGTGGAAGCGCGACATGTAATAGATTAAAACTTATGGCGTTATTTGAGATTGTTTACGGAATAACGTTTAATTACGTATCACCAGACGCCACGCTGCACGCGACGCACAACGCGCCGCGTTTTCCTAAACGAGGCTATAGAAACTTAACATCTCTAAATACTTTTAGATTACGTGTTTGATTATAATTCTAGAACCGTTAACGTCCTATATTAACCTCGAGACCCTAACTAAAGCATTTTTTTTATTCATGGTTATGTTGCTGTTTTGTCAATACTTGGCGAGATTTCTTTACGTGTATAATGTATGTTGTGGTGGTTGTTAACATAATAATTATTTTCAGTATTATTATTTTTAGAAAAAAAAAAACACTTAGCGCAAAATTTCTTGCAACGCATTCTTCTTGGCAATCATGCTGTTTACGAGTCGTTGGTGGACATAAAAACAAAATGTACAAAAGAGCTTCTTGCGGCCTTCTTGCGTGAATAAAATCATACTTTAATTTCGGTTTTTTAAGCCTTCAGCATGTAGATTGAGTTGGCTGGAACAACGTACTGAAAGAAACAATGCTTCATTGCCAAAGAATACCATTTGACTTGTACTTTGTGAATAAGTATCTACTCAACATGATTCCAATTCCCAACCGAGTTCACGAACTTCATAGCAAGAACCACAAAATGAGAATATTTTATGACACGAGTCCACAAAAAGGGCGTTAGACGCGAGACAGCCAGGAAAAACGATGCGGTCACACCACGGCTCGAGCATTAGCTAAATATGTTCAAAGTGCCATAAATTAATGTACATTTCTTTATAAACCACACAAAGACATAAACGCTGGCTGCGGTTTTCGGCTCGTAAACATCTTGCACCTTACGCTCTCCTTCAACAATTCCTTTGTCTATTTTAATGATGCAGAATTCACTTTCTTTTGTTTCAAATTTTATTACGTAAGATGGTAAGGAGTGCTATTATTAAGGTTTGAGGTTGTGGAGCGAAGTTCAGGCTATATTATGCAATTTATTATGTTAAAAAAATTTATCAGCATGCGTTTTGTTTGACAAATAAAACATGACGAGGACGAGGATATAGTGCTTAATAGTTTCGAATGACATAGTGATGAGTTGATGACACTAGGTATGTGGTACGTACTCGCCTTGGACTGACGTCACAAGCACGCATTCCAGAAGTTTGATGATCTATATCTGCCTCAACCCTAATAATTTTACAAAAAAATATCAAATTAAAGGTAGAATATTACGCAATTTTAGCACATAAATTGTATAGGTCCACCTATAAACCACAGCGAGTTCATACTCATATCCACAACACATTCCGCATCATCCCCGAACACGAAACCAAGTCAGTACTTACGGTATCTGGAAAAGGCTTTTCCTAATTACTTAGGGTGTTTTGTTTGCGGCTATCGGCGTGTAACGAGCCGCGAATGGGTCGTCGGTGATCGCGCGATCATGCGGGCCGCCCGCCCCGCCCGAAGCGTCAAAGGCCTTTGTACGTGTGTTTGGGTGGGCACACTGGGACAGGCGAAGGCGTTTTCGTTGGTTTTGAGGCTTCTGTCGGAGGTGAACGTGAAGTGCTATGTTAGACGTTTAATTTCAATGATCGGAATTCAGGTTTTTACTTTTTAGCGACAAATTTCCGCTTGCAACGCAGTGTAAGTAGCGCCTGTCGAAATACTATTTAACCTGAGTCTAACTTGCGAATTACAAGATAGAGTAACTTAGTGCAACTTAGGCACTTTGGTCCCTTCGCACAGTGTTTTTTTGGAGCTCATTTTGGGACAGCCTCATTTTATTGTATAATCAAATGCTACAATATATCACGAATATAAGACAAAAACTCCCGAAGTGCTCTGTGGTATAGTTTTTGAGAAAATTAGTTTCAAAGTTGAAGTCCCGGATTTATGAAGAAACGGAAAAACAATTATTTAAAAAAAACTACAGTTTTCTAACCCACTTTTGCAACGTGGCTCGAGAGGGCTAATATAAAGCTACATTTTGAAATATTAGTTGGTGCGCTAGGGCTTGTCAGTTCCAAGTTAATCGCATTTTCATGAAAATAGTTTTCTTTTTTTTCTGGCTAAGGTCTTCACTATTAGCGGCTGCTTTTTATTTTAAAATGTAGCCATACATGGAGACTACAAACACAAAAAAAATCAGCTGCTAGAACCGCGGAACTTCGGAGAAATCATTACATGAAAAAAATCTCGGATTCCGGGATTATGGTAAAACATTGTCGATTATTTTTAGTGTTCGAATTGGTCATTAGGATTATAATACGGGAAGTTAATGACTGTTAAAATCAATTAGAGAGACAATATTTGTTTTTCGTCGTTCACCTTTTTTCCTAAACAATTTTTTTGGCATTAATGATTCCACTAAACTCTAAGCTTTATTGACTGAAGCCTATGTTACGAATTGTTTGTCAATTGTGTTTGTTTACTTACTTTGTACAATACAGAGTTTATTGGTCTTCTAGATACTGTAAATAGCGGTCACATACCTTGTCTTACTAACCAGCATTGGGTTCGTGTGGTAAGGTGCAACCTGAAGCCTTCGGCAATTTTTATAAAGATTTGGCAAAAAAATATGTAAAAGACCACAACTATGCACAAAAATTTAATTCACGGCGAAAACATTATTGAAAGTTGAGCGCTGCCAGTAGGATTGCTGTCCGAACAGGCTGGAGAGTCTCGAAACAAATTTTGGCAATAATTTACGATCGCGAACACAATTGCCAGAAAGACAGTAGACAGCACACTTTTAAAGATTTATTTCAAAGCTTGAGTCATCCGATCCAGCCTTATCCAGTACAAGGCTGACTAGACGTCAAAATAGCCCGAAAAAGATATCTCTGCCCCCTCCGGTCATTGAAATGTTAGAACCGTTTGAATTTAATAACAACGATGACGATGATGACGATGAGGATGTTGCATTTGAGGGCACTGAAAGTGCCGAAAGTGAATTCACAACAGTTCCACTAACGAAAACGATCCATTTACATGGTAGATGACTAAAACAAAAAGGTCTCTCAAATTGATTTTAACAGTTATTAACTTCCCGCATTATCGTCCTAATGACCAAAACGAACACTAAAAATAATCGACAATGTTTTACCATAATCCCGGAATCCGAGATTTTTTTCAAGTAATGATTTCTCCGAAGTTCCGCGGTTCTAGCAGCTGTTTTTTTTTGTGTTTGTAGTCTCCACGTATGGCTACATTTTAAAATAAAAAGCAGCCGCTAATAGTGAAGACCTTAGCCAGAAAAAAAAGAAAACTATTTTCATGAAAATGCGATTAACTTGGAACTGACAAGCCCTAGCGAACCAAATAATATTTCAAAATGTAGCTTTATATTAGCCCTCTCGAGCCACGTTGCAAAAGTGTGTCAGAAGATTGTAGTTTTTTTTTAATAATTGTTTTTCCGTTTCTTCATAAATCCGGGACTTCAACTTTGAAACTAATTTTCTCAAAAACTATGCCAAAGAGCACTTCGGGAGTTTTTGTCTTATATTCGTGATATATTGTAGCATTTGATTATACAATAAAATGAGGCTGTCCCAAAATGAGCTCCAAAAAAACACAGTGCTTCGACGAAACTGTGCACCCGTATACTTAGTCATTAAGATATAAAACGATACAACATTTTATTTCGTAAGTAGATATGTAGGACAGTATCCGGCCACAAAGATTGCTCATCGGGATTCTCAGCTAATTTAGACGTTGTAGAGCGTCGTCTTGCTCTAACTTACGTTACGGCAAGTACGATAACCGTCTCTTTCCAAAGACCGGTGTGCAAACTTTGTGGCTAAGTACTGTGCTTAGTTTCGCTGTTCTGAGCAAATTTACTGCCGAAAAATTATAAGTGACTTCTTATAAGTTCAAATCTTCCAAATTAGGTACCTAAGCATGAGATAGAAAAAAATCCAAAGCGTTTTTAGTCCGCTCCCGCTGTCTCCCGCTCTTCGCGACCTACCTTACGAGATAAGCGCCGCTAGCCGTAGAATCTCGCGTCTATCCTTGGTAATGAGTTTATCTCATATGTGCAATTAGCCCATTTAATCCGAATCTGGCACAAGGATTCCGAGGTGCGCCAGCGCTTCGTTTTTCGCTTTGAATAAGTGGAAACAAAGGCGCTGATACACTTTGGATAATGAGATTTACTCCGATTGTTTTGGAAATGTGCAGCAAATTCTTACACTATGTGACTGTATTATCTAGGCGAGTGTATGATCCGGTGATGATGTGTAGAATAACACCTCTCCATTTTCCCGTGGATATTGTAGGGGGCGATTATGGATAAATAGGTGTATGACGTATGCTTTAGGTGACAGACTAGCATCCTGTCAGTTTTGACTTAAAACCTAAAAATATGTTAGACGAGGTTGTGAAATGAAAAAATTACATGGTTTTGATTTTCTAACATTTCTTATGCTCTGCCTACTCCATTTGAGAATACAGGCGTGATTACGTGTGTGTATGAGGGCGTGTGATCCAGTTATCATTCCGCTAATTGCGACTGTAAATACCTACTATGCATTCAACATCGTGCCGCAGAATTTTCAAATTGTAAAAATCCATATTTTTTCAGCCTTAATTAGAAGCAACATGAGTTAATTTACCAAAATCAATTTTTTGCAAGAAGTTTTATTCAGGTACCTATATCGACGCTTAAAAGGCGAAATGGGAACAGCAACATTGTTCTATGTTATCCTATGAGTTTTCTATGAGTAGGTATCAGTTATTTTGGCCTGTCAGCAAAATAATTCTGATTTCTATTTGTATTTAACTTAGGTACTTAATATCCTAAAAAAAATGTCGCTTATGCCATTTCGCCTTACAAGCGTCAATATCTTTATTTTCAGGTACACTGGGATGCAAAAGTGCATGGACAAATCCAAATGAAGATCGTGTGCAGCTATTTACGCCGTGCAACAGCGTTAGGCAGCTAACTAACAATAAGCCGTATTAGTTCGATGATTTTCTACTAGATGGCGTTGTAACATCAAAAAAAAAACAAAATTTCAATATTTTTTGTATCTTTCCTCTTCGTCTTCACAATTTTATTACATTTTAGTCAATTACTACAAGATGCCACAATTCACATATTTTTTTATTTTTTTAATAAACATAATTTGGGAACTTGAAATCTTTATTTCAAAACACTCCAAATGTCCGATTAAAAAAACACAATATTTTTTTTATAACCATAGCGAGGATTCGAACTCAGATCGCCCAAGATCTTTGCAGATTAAACGTGCCGTGTATGCATTTAGCCACGGAGTTGATACACGATACAGCGAAATTTACTATCACTATTGTTAACTCAGTCAATTAGACCTTAACGACATTCCAATAAGAACGCAAATTCATGCTGACTAAAAATGTAAGGGGGTAGATTGAAGATAAGTAATTTGAGGGTAGGATGAAGAGAAAACATCATGTCAGATCCATTTTTCAACAAACAAGTTATAGATTTTAGCCCACACAGATATATGTAGCCCACAATAAGATTTTATTATGTGCATTTATTCGACGGAAATATAAATTCTCGAGCCAACATAAATCTAATTTCATGACGCATATTATTATTACATTCACGGTGAATGCAAAATTTTGTGAGAAATCGCCAGTTTAACCGTAAGTATTTTTTTCTACTAACGATGTCTACTATGTAGTTGATAAATTGGTAAATTGATACTTTGAAAATTTTCCGTCTCACATAAAACTATAAATTGTCTTTTGCTTTGTTTCAGAGAAATCTGATCGTTTCTTGGGTTTGAAGATAAGAAATCGAGGGCCAACAGACGCAGTCTCTTAGATGCTTTGCAGCATCAGTCATACCTATAGCCCCACACCCGGAAAACCACAAGGATTACTTATGGTTTTATTCCAACCAACCGCTACGCTAAATGTGTTTAATACCGTATGGCTATCATTCATCGTGCCCTGCATAGCAAGAAAATCAGATGTAGTCAATCGTTATTACTTTATAATACGACACGAAATCTATTAAGTATTTTAAAATGTGAACGTGATGTGTTATTAAGTTATTTTTCTAAATGTGAACTATTGCCAAGTGACCATTATTTCAAAGAGAGTGTTAGTTAATTAGTTATCAATATTGTGCATTCTATACTAGTTTTGTTAACCAGGATATTATTATGCAATTTTAAAATGTAGTCGCTATTAAAATTATGTATTTTTATTGTGGTAAAGCTTCAATCATCTTTCCGATTCTGGAAACGAATACTTAAGTTTTAAAACCTCAATAAATTTACACACAAATGGTTTTTGTTCTATTAAAAACGATAAATTATTGAGAATCAGCTCTCGTTTGGTTTCCCTTAATTTGACAGTGTATGGTGTGCCGAACATACGACGAGACTATCTTTTTCTATTTTTTTTACAATATTTTTTTGTAGGATGTCAACGGGGCAATGAGGCTTGAACGCAAGTTTTGTTCTTAATGCTGCCAAATTAAGGGTTAAGTAAAATGTTTTACATATATCAATTGTTGGTTTTATTTAATCCTCTGTTCAAAGATAAATACGGACTCCTATTTAAAATTAAAAGTGATAGATAAATTTTATAAAAAAATAAATAAAAAAAATACAAAAAGTTGCACATGTTGTGGGACTCGAACCGGAGGCACATTTACACTTCTGATACTTTAGTCCATTACCGTCTCACGATGCCACCGGGCTTCGTTGACAGCTTTACGAAATAATGCTATAATTATTGTAGTGTTAGTGTTGTAAACAAAGGCGCTTGAAATGGTGGAAAATAAAAGTATAGTATCTTAGTCAAAGAACCAAAGATAACGTAAAAATCTATAAAAACATAAATTTGTATAAAAAGGTGTGTAATCTTGCATTTATGTAGCATATGGACACAGCGCCATCTAGTGAAACATGATCACAACGGTTTAGTCGCAGCTAAAGCGCCATCTAGTGATGGCTATGAAAACACGGCTTTAGACGCCAAACGATTGCCGCCTCTAAGCTGTCCATGCAATTTTGCAGCCTGCTGTACATAATTTAGTTGCAGTATATGTATTGGCTAGCTGTTTTCACCGTAGTACATGATAATCAATAGGTTTGCCAGGTTAACGGCATTAGATAGGACTAATGGAAAATCGATCGCCCAGCGGGTTGTGGTTTGCGTATATTCGTAGGTACTACGTATATCTACGGATTACTAATTTTAGTTACGTGTGAAGTAGATATATGACTACTAGATAACCATTACAGTGGGTCGTAACTAAAGAGAAGGGGCGGAGCCTACGTGCGATACGGTGTCTGTATTTCAAATACATACATTGGTCCTCAAACGTAAACTTATTTTTTGTGTTATGTTGGTATTGTATACAACTTTTCGGAGTATAACATTTTTAGTGAAGAGTTCGAAAAGTTTAGCCTCTGTACCTTATGCTAAGAACATATATCTACATACTTATATCACGCCTGTATTCCCAAATGGGGTAGGCAGAGCACCCAAAAAACTACACCGACAAAACCATAAGGTTAAGATGTACCTTAACCTGTTTTTTTAGACGCCCCTTACTATATCCAGAGAAGAAATGAACACGGAAACTCTAACAGTAACGTTATGTGCTAAGAACGTTTTCTTGAAACGCAATAGGTATGTATGGTCTACCTGGGGAGATTAATCTAATCTGTATGATTTTTTTTCTCAAACAGAAAAAAACGAGTGGAACATCAAACTTTTGGATGCTATTGACATTAATTTTGCTTATCGAACATTTTAAAGTACGCTCCTACTAAAGTGATCCGCATATTGTAACAATTATGTAAATGACATGGCCGCAATATGGCCTGTGAATTGACGCTTATCAGCGCGAGCGCATCGACACGCGACGCTTTATTTAATTGTCTACTATTGTTATTTTTAAACTGTTTTAGCGTTTTAGAGTCATCATTATTACGTCTTAATTTTAATTGCATTAATTAAAGTAAAAAACATTCATTAATGTATATTAAAGATGTTGTTGTAGGCACAAAATTGGTTACTTACAGTATTTGAAGAGCTTTCATGGATAACTGTCTATTGATGCTAAATATGGTTTGCAGTGAACTTAATAACAAACAAATTTTCTTAATTATTTTACATTTGTAGGCGACGTATTTAATTTATGTAAGAAGTTTGTATAGTTTGTAACTGGCCTATAATATTAAAGAGCTAGCTTACAGCGCGGAAGATTAAAAAAGAAAACAAATGAATATTCAGTTGCTGTCAATTCGATCCGTGCTACGAGTTGTTATTACAAAATATTTATTTGTTTTATTCAAATGAACAGTTCATAGTTTACAATAACATCTACCTTTAAATTTTGAGACACAACAAAGTAAGTTTAATGCAAGTTCTAAAAGGTTTTAAGGTTAATACTTTACTTAAAGGTCTAATTTCTCAAACAATAGTTCAGACAAGAACGACATCGACTTGTCAAAAAATTGCGCCCAAATCGATTCAGCGCCGTTTTTCGAGGAGGCTGAAAACCGAGAGAGCTTTTGGGTTATAAATACCATTGGTAAAAAAAGTAAATCTCCCCATAAACCATGCCCGTTGTTAAACTTTAGTTAGGCCATCGAGCACTGAGTGAAAAGCAAATGCAAGTGAACGACCACAGGCACCACAGCGGGGCCTTGACGGTCCAAGGAGCCTGGTCCTTGCTCCTGATTTACGGCGCCCAAACCGCATCCCATTGGATCCCTTTGTTGCAAAACATTTTTATTGAATAATAAAATCTGTCCGTAAAATGAAGCGGCTTATAGGATATTCCAAGTCGTTACCGTTTAGTGGGTTAGTTTTTTTTATTTCAGTCTCATGGTTTTTTTTACTGGAATCAGCAATTTGGATTTGGTCATCAGGTTAAGTCTGAAGCACGTTCTAAAATCGAATTTATCTACAGCATAATATTTTAAACTGCATACTTAAGTCCTATTTTACTCCTGTCATTCAGGCAAAGTTTAGAACGTGGAATTTGTGCTTGTTTTCCGCTATGCTAACTCCTGAATCTAAATGGCGATTTAATAATACTTATTACAAATCATAAAAGCAAAAAGATTCGCCTCTATTATTAAATTATTATTTTGGCTTGAGTACTAACGAAGCAGGTGAATAGGTCTATTAACAACTAAAAAAAATCCGCGAAAAACTTGCACTCTCGCTACAGAAACTTAGGGTTTGACGAGGTGCATGAGTACTTACAGTCCTTTTATGATTCAAGTTAAACTACAATCACCAGACCAAATTAGTGGCGTGACATTAAAAACACAAACGTAAAACACAGAGCAAGATAGCATCGCTCGGTGAAACGCGAACACAGAGATAATGGCTCGATGAATAATAATGAGGTTGGTAAGTGTGAATCATCAAATATATTTAAATTGTTATCAATTAAAAGCAATATAATAGCGATTTGAGTCGTAGGCCCTGGCCATATGGTGTCGCGCACGGGGCTGCTTTGCGGGCCACGAAATAGGCAACTGGTTGAATTACGAACATATTCTGAGCTTGATAATTCTTAGTGACTATGATTTTAGAACATATTATTATTTTATAAACTATAATTACAGTTACATTTAACATTAATCTACCGTGAGACTCACTCATATCTTACATCGTAAATCGTAATTACAGTTGTAATAAATAGGTTACTTTTATGTTTAACTTATTTTTGAAATCAATTTTACCTACACTACAACGTACCTTTTGGTAAATAAAAGGTTAATAAACCAAGTCTTCATTTCGTTATCACGTATTTTAAGGTAAATGAATTCAATTCAGTTTGGACCGACGGACTCATCCCTGTTACTCATACCTATTAAAGCAAATACTTCTTCAAACCAGGCATGAGTTTTTTGTATACCGCGGGTTAAACTTGCCAAGCTCTGTGGACCGCGACGATGTCCTGCCTGCTTAGCACGACAGGGTAGAGTAAGGAGGACAGGGTAGTAAAGTTGCGTGAGATAGACTATACCTGTCCCTGTCTAACTAGAACTAGAGAAGTTAGAAAGCGACAGGTACTTATACTTAAACTATACCGCGCGCGAAATTTCTCGTACGTGTTGCTGTGCTCAGCCTACTGGGCGGGCAGAGCGCGCACAAGCGAAGCGTATCAGCGTTTTGTATACTGTAATTGTGACTAATACTACAAAACGCTGTCTTTATGGCCCGGGAGTGCATGTAAATTTGTCGGGCTCAATTGAAGTTAATAGAACGTTCGGAGGGTAGGCCAGCTGACGCGAGGTGTGAGGGAATGCTCCCTCCCGACGACACATCGCAATTGATGGTCAAATAAAAAAAATACCGTCTCGGCCCTCCTGTTTCACTAAATTGAGTTTATCGAGGGTGTGTTACGGGAGGAGTTGTACCTATAGTTTAAAAGCAATTGTAGAACAATGGTTACAGTTTTCAAATTATACTCTCATAAGTTGGACGCTGTTTTCAATAGACTTTTTTTTATCTTAGTCACGGAAATGCTCGAAACCCATCGAAGTAGCATAATAGTCATGCGTATAAGCCAGCATTGCAGCGTTTTGCTGTATTAAAGTCTTAGGAATCTAACTTGGCAAGATTTTATGGGGGGGGGGGGTTCCATGGAAAAGCTATGCGTGAACTTAGAAACCCTAGATCTTAAAATCTTGCTACATTACATGCCGGGGACTGTATATAGTACTTACATAATTTTCTTACAGATAAAGTAAACAGCTAAATAACTTCAGCGTATTCTTTTATTACCAGTCTAATTCTAAAAGAACATAATCCTCGAATAAAGTTATAGCTCAATTAATGTAGGTATATAAAAACAGCTGCCAGTGGGTTAGCCCCTCAGGGATATTTAGGTAAGTACTTCTCTTTGGTAATTATGCGTTTGTATTCTATTACTGTTTTAGAGCCTTTAAATTTTATTCATTTGTTCTAGATGTATATCAAATGGTTGTATTTACACGCATTCAACTAATTCACATTCAGAGAGAATATTTTTACAATCACCTGCAGTTCGTAAACGTGAAACGGGGTAAGTAGGTAACTACTTACAAAACGACATCTTTCGCTGTGTATTAACCTATACTATTAAGTGTGTCGTGGCTGGCTCATAAAATTAATAAACTACCACGAGGCCTAAACGGTTGAAAATCGAAGTAGTCTCCGATATTATCTATTATCACAAAAACAAAAGCACCTTGGCGACTCCTGACCAAAACAAAAGGGATTTTACATCAATTTGTCTGACAGAAAAAAAAGAGTCGCGTGGCATGGCAATGACAGCTGTGCTACGCTGATCTCAGACAGATTGTGATCTAGTTGGGGCCATCCCCGGCACACGTGTGCTTATGAACTAAGGTATAACCAAAATATACATAGTTACGTACCCTATAGAACAATAGGTCAAAAGCAGATAGGCATGGTTCACTTCATTATCTTGCAAACTTATTTTAAATGTGCAGAATTTATTAATTTTGAAATATTATTCAAAAAAGTATAACGATATTCATATTATCTGATTTAATACGATCGGATAATCGACGATTAAAAGAATCTGGCATGAAATAATACGAATTGTGAAGAAAAAGAAAAGGCGATCAATTAAATAGAACGCGTTCTAAATTCAATTTGAAAAGAGCGCGCTCACCACGAAATCGTGCAGATATTTGAAATATTTTTAACATAAAAAGCAAAACCAGTTTGAAGTCTGTATTGAGTGCAATTTGATAAATCATTAATAATAATAATAACCAGGTGAGTGTTTAAACATTTTGTAATTTTATATTAGGTACGTTTTACGTTAATTGACAGAACCAAGTAGTTGTTTAAGTACCTACTTATTGATATTTTAAATAAACCTCTTAGGTACTAACTTGATTACTACTCGATTTAGTTGACAGGTAACAATAGTAAAATGGACAGAGTTCAAAGATTTCAGGCAACTTGGATTAATTAAGAATATCAACATAGGTAAATACATTTAGATTCAATAAGTAAAATACTATTGCGTCTAAATTCTATAACATAAACAAATTAATAATCATTTCACGCTTTACGCCTTTAAGTGTAGTAATAAATTAAGCGAAGTAAAGGTGGCTACTTGAATTGATTTATTCATGAAAGTATTAAAGGAAGGAATAATCTCGTCTTGTTTGCGCCGCGCACCTGTCCGTCGTGATCAGACTCGTTCCTCTGTAGGTACTTAGGTAACATTACGTTAATACTAAACCGGATATGTTAAGTGCTAGAAATACACTTCTTACTTAATTTTAATAATAGGTACAACTTGGTTACTAAGGCACATAAGTAATGTTAATAAAATGTCGTAAAATTTAAATAGGTAAATTAAATACACAACGAATTAAACCTAACTGGACATATTATTATTATAGGTACATCGATAACAGTTCTATAGTATGGTACCAATTAATGACTATACTAAATTTATTTAGTATTGATTTATTAACACAAAAAATACAAATTATTACAAACTAAAAAAAAAATACAATCAACTATCTATAAATAAAAAAGTTGTTCCAAATCGCTGCCAGGCGGCAGTGTGCCCAGAAGACTGGCAGCATTGCCACGCTGAATGGCGATGCCAATCCTCTGGGCAAAGAACGAGCCTGCCCTCTGGTCCCCTGACGTATTCACGAGCTTAGAGGATATAGCTCGGAACAATTCGTGGGCCCCTGGTCCCCAAATCCCTAGAGTTTCAACTCCAAACGCCTCAAATATGACGCCATTACCTATGGCTGCATACTTGCGCCGCTTGAGGTTTTCGGCAGCTTCCGCTGCGGAACCCGCTTTGGAGGCCGCCGATAAAATATGGGATGGATAAATTTATTTTAAGATTTGAATTTCAACTGCCAAAACATTACCCATTTATTAAATAATCAGAAGGCATCGTTGCAGATACTTACTGATACCTACCTTTTGTAATGAAAACATCATAATCATAACAAACGATAATAAGTGGTACCTATTGAACTAATAATTTCTATTTTACCTTTGAATACAAGAAAAAAAAACAAGTTTAATCCGTTAAAATTCTAATTCTAATCTTAAAATAAATAGAGCTTAGATTAGCTATAAACTTCTATAACAAAAGTTATAAGTTTATCCCGAACAAAAATGAGCTGAAATTAAAGGTCACGTCTTTATTTATAGCATTTTTTGCCCAAATAGAATAAAAGCATTTTTAATTGCATCGGATATGAGAACTTTCATATTAATTACCCCTAAATGAGCAGCGCATTTCGTCGCTTACTTTTGTGCTCGAAACAAAAAGGGTTGAAAAGGCACTTGAGCATTGTTTTTCTGCTATAAATCTAGTGGATAGTATAATTATAGTGTTTAATGTGTGACAGTCGCTTTGTTAGCATGTAAATGTTAGCGGGGACTGCTCGAGTGGGGTGGGAACGGAGCGGATCGCGCGCAATATTGAGACGCGGTGGGACGCCACTTCACTAGTAAAAGTGTTAATAATTTGCGGACGTTGCTTGGTTCTTTAAATTAGAGGTTTATGAACAAAATGTGGTTCAATTTAAGTTGAGTTTATACCCACAGTAAGTATCGCGGGAGAGCAATAACGGAATCCTACGCAGACCAAGTCGTAGGCAAATACTAGTATTAACATGTTTAAAAAAAAACAATATTTTCTTTGCAATTTCTTATAATAAACACATACATACATCACGCCTATATTCCCAAATGGAGCAGGCAGACAGTACAAAACACTACGTAAACAAAACCATGACTTATTTCACGTCTCGTGGTCACTTCTAGCATACTCTTTAGTTAGGTTTTAAGTTGGCGCGTATAATAGTGACAGGTTGCAAGCCTGTCGCCTAAAATATACCTTAACCTATTTCCTTAGTGGCCTCTTGCGACATTTTTGGGAAAAATGAAGAGGTATTAATTAATAAACCCAAACCTACAATAATGAACTGATCAATAATTTAATAATATAAAAATTGATCGTTCTCTTGTAATAAATACTTGAAACCCGATCATAACCCAATAAGGAGAGCGAATAATTAACAATGTAAGTACAAGTGGCCCGTAGCACTGCACTCTAGTAGCCGATATACAATCATACTTAGACGTCTGATGCTAACTCGGGATTGTTCGCATTGTTCTGGGCACAAAAGCAAGTAGCCTCTCCTTGTGAGAAACTGTAGCGATTTCCCCACTCGTGTGGGAATGTGGGTTCGATCGAGGGCTTATGAAACTTGTATTAGTCTGTAGGGAGAAGAAATTTTGGTGGTCGGTGTTGGGAAGCTTACAGTGGTACTAATACCTACTTTCTTACATTCATCATGCTTGTATGCCTAAATGGGGTAGGCATAGCACAAGAGACGCTACGTAGACAAAAACATGATCATTTCTCGCTTCGTGGCCACTTCTAGTATATTTTTTAGCTCTTAAGTTAGGAGATGTATGTAACTCTTTATTGTACAAAATAAACACATGACAAAACACAAGTACAAAGGCGAACATATCCCTAAAGGGATCTCTTCCTGCTGACCTTCAAGCGATTGACAAAACATGTGAAATTAGAGTAGACACACAATATGTAGATGAGATGTAATAGTGATAGGTAGCTAGCCTGTCACCTAAAATATACCTTAACCTATTTCTGTAGTCGCCTCTTACGACATACACGGAAGAAATGGAGAGGTGTTATTTTAAACCCGACATCATACGGGGAGTAGTGAAAAATATCTTCTTAAAACAGTTGTACTAATTAAGACAAATCACATTATTTAGTACGTTTCGGCTTGTGTTCTATGCCCTCATTACAGCATTTACAGGCGCAATGATTGATAACATCTGTATTGACAGCTGATGCATAAAAGTAGCTACCAATCATCGAATTTTAATACAGCCAAATCCTTCAATAACAAAGTATTAAAATAACGTTTGAGCAGTCAATTAGGCGGCAACGTATCGCATCGAGATAGCGCGATGGTGGTCCATTGTAGGCCGGCGCCCCGCGGCTCGCGCCGCCACTCGCGGGCACAATGCGGCTACTGTGTTATTTCCTATTTTCATAACTGTTGCGTTTATGCCGGTCCACTGACCACTGGAGAGGCGGAGTTTTGTGGGAAGTTGTTGACGGCAAAAAAGGACGCTACTCTAATTGCGTTTAGTTGAACGCACAATGTCTTTTCCGAGCAAAATTGCTCAACTAAAACACGCCTAGCATTTTTCTCAGTAAAATTCTTGCATCGTAAACATGCCACTTTACAAGGTGCTTCTTAAAAATAAAATTATGATGAAAAAAAGTCGTTAAACACTTTATGCGACAGCCAAACCGTTAATCATTGTAAGAAAACAGCAGTCTTATCACGTCGATATCGGTGCAAAGATCGTGACAAAAAATAATGGCGGATAACCGGGTGCCGTCCCGCGGCGACCTCCCAACAGTCGCAGCCTCCTGGATTGTTGGTTCGCACCGAAGTCAAAGGCTCAAAGTTGGGTCGCGATCGCTGGGATAGATAAACGCGTTCTCACCTCCCCGCGGTCGCGGCGTCGCGAAAGGGTTCGCCGAATAATTGCGACAATCAATTTGGAGGAGCTATCGAACAATTTGTATGGTATTTGTGCGGGCTGTCACCCGCCGATGCTATCGCCGCGCCTCGGGGTGCCGCGCCCGTCGGCAATGGGAAATCTTTTTGGGTGTTACTTTCTCACACCTCGAGTGCTCATTTGCAGAATAATTTGCAGACATTTGACTTTTTATTTCATTGTTATTATACAGGGTGATAATGGAATCCGTAACGAAATTTTACATACCTGTATGTTAATAAAACTTAAAAATATAATTTGAGTAGTTTCTCATTTACTTTTGTAAATAAGAAGTTATGTGTCATCAAAGTTTTCCTAAAAAGTGCTAACATTATTGACACCGCGCGTGGGGCGTCAACTATCAATCAACTTATGTACAATAATAATAAAAAATTAACCCTACCCTGCAAATCTAAACTAAGCGTAGGTACCTTAATCGCTGTTCAAAATGAAGTCCATTTCTCTCCAAACAGTCTTGCACGTTACAAAACGTTTTTATTCACTCTTATTAGCATTCAGTGTCACTTTCACTTCAGAAAAAGCACTTACAATCTTGTCTTTAAGATTCTGTAAATTTTGTGGTTCGTCCATGTACACACGGCGCTTGATTTCGCTTAGAAATCACAAGGGGTGACGTCAGGTGTCAGGTCCACCGGTCACCGTACACATACACATTGTTCAAGTGCTCGCGCGTACATCGCGAGCGTAATGGAGGGATGCACCACCTTGTTGGTAAAACATACTTTGGATGTACACTCGCACCATTTCATAGCACTCGCGATTCGAAAATTCAAACGATATTGTCACTCGTACACTTCGTGCTTACGTATCGTACGACCGGGATGATTAGGGAACGCGTGCGCATCGACTGCCCGCTTGAGAATTCATTTTTCATACCTACCCTCGGCGGTTACTTTAGGGTCGACGAACTCGCCGAGGTATTTGCAAAACTACCCTACTTTAGAATTTAATTTAAACAAACGTAAACAGTTACACCGCGGTTTGTAGTGTGCCCACATTTAATATTTTTTTGGGAATTTCCCGATGAAAAAAATTGAAAAAAAAAGTGCTTTTTTTATTTTACCATCGTATTGTGCTAGTGATTCTGAGTATCAGGAATTAATTTCGTTACGGATTTCATTTTCACCCTGTATTTTAATAAAGATGGATGGACTTTAGAGTTCAAAAAGGTTTAGATTTATTACAACAGGTATACCTATAGGTAACTGCAGGTTAAAAATCCTGTCCTTGTATAACTTTTACCTACCTAGCTTTTTATCAGCTAAGTCCTCAGCAACATACTAACAACAGCTTCTTCGGATTATGAATAATAAAATTTCTCTCAAAAAGATGAAGTTCACGAAACATTTTCAGTACTCGCTACTACTTCTTTATGACAATGTGAAGTACGAGTGTCAAATAAATAATTAAAGTGAGCTCAACATGCAGCCGTATAAAAGCCTTAAAAAATAAAATCACTTCCCAAATTCTCTAACACTTAGCGTTGTGGTTGCCCAAGAATGACGGGCCACGCCATAATTTATATCCGAGTCCATAATAAGACGTAAACATCGCCTCTTTGCAATATGTCACGCACAACAAAGGCTGCGGTAACGGTCCGCATCATTTGTCTGCAGAGCTCTATTATTTATGATCTCCTGCCGAAGAAGCAGGACAAAATGGGTCTGCTGTTAAATATTTGCTTGAGACAAGAGGGGACGATAATTCGAGGCTATTATGACGTCATTTCACGCCCTTTGTGAGGTCGTCACGCCGTGTCATCTGCTCCTCGAGACGCCTGCCTCGGTTATCTCTCGATTAAATCTATTGTGTCATTTTTTCAGTGCAAGTCGGATGCGCCACCGACGATGATGTGGTCCCGTTCGCTTGTTCGCTCGCCTTCGCAGTAAAACACTCGAGGAGCTGCGCTATTGTCTCCGGGCCCTTTTACGAGCTCGGTTTTGTGACGCTGTTATTGTTTGCGGTTGATAAACATCTCGCCACTAGGTAGGTAGGGATCATCATCACGTCTACCGGTAGTTTATTTTAATAGAGCTCTATTGGATTTGTTTGTCAATTATCTTTGCTTTAAAGGTTCGACTTGAAAGGATTTCTTCCAAAATGGACCTCATGAACAAAGATTTGTTGATACAGGCGAAAGATTTACTATCGGATGCTGTAGTAGCCTTTAAACAGGATCATAAACTGGCTGCAGCTATTGATAAATTATTTAATAGTAGCCACCAAAAAAATGCGAATCAAAATGATCGCAGTTTGCTGTTGCCGGGAAGGAAATTGGAATTTTGCGAAGTGCAACAAATGCTGTCACAAACGACAAACGACAAAGGTACCATGTTTGTGCTTATTAGTCGTCGCTTTAAAATTATATTGTATTGTCTAATTACTTAGGTATAATCTGTTTCTAAATTCACAGGAGTGGAAAAGTCTTTAGAGGCGCTCATCAAAGAATCACACGACACTAAGAAGGCTATAATAAAGAAAGTTGAAGAAATACTAAGTGAAATCAATGAAACCGCCACATCTGGACGTGTACCCAAACTAGTAATTAGAAACCAGCGACTGTGGGGTAACTGCATTTATGATCTTGATCGGTTAGTTTTGTACTTTATTTATTTATTTTTTGCTTGTTGGAAGTTTCGTGGGATTTCAATTCATTAATTCCTTTTGCGTATTTGTTTACAGTGTGACGCTAAAGTCATTCACTGATGCCAAGAAAACGACGCTTGTCTATTCTTCTACTGAAGACAAAACCAGATTTAACAGAATAGTTTTCGTACTTACTAAAGTTCACGAATTACTTACAAAAAATGTAATTGTTACCCGACGGTAAGATTTTTCATGCTCTTAATAGGTTAAGCTCGAGCTGGAGCTTTCATTTAAATACTATGTTATACATTTTGCTATATGTAATATTTCAACCTGAATGGTGTCGGGCTTAGAATAACACCTCTCCATTTCTTACTTGGATGTCGTAAGAGGCGACTAAGGAAATAGGGTTGGAAGTGGCCACGAAACGTGAAAAGGTTGTGGTTTGTCTATGTAACGTTTCGTGTGCTCTGCATACCCATTTGAGAACATAGGCATGATGTATGATGAATATGATGATGTTGATCTCTTACTCACCCATAGGGAGCTATTCTACCAAAACGTGTCCAGATTGCGCAACCAGGCTAACCTAGATGTGGCAGTGAGGGACGTCTGCTGTCTCCTAGAGAGTCCGCCTTGGAGTTTGGGCATCGTGGCTACCTCAAAAGGACTGATCGCAGGACCTTTGACGATACATAATGGTGATGGAAGCATTGTGGATTGTATGGCTTCAAATGGTACGCTCTATTTGTATACCAAATATTGTGAGAATATACTTGGTTTTTAGGGTTCCGTACCCAAAGGGTGAAAACGGGACCCTATTACTGAGATTTTGCTGTCTATCCGTCTGTCGCTAAGCTATATCTCACGAACCGCGCTAGCGAGATTTTTGAAATTTTCACAGATTATTATACATATGTAGATACTTATTTATATTGCCGCTATGACAACAAATACTAAAAGTAAAATAAGAGTAAGTATTGTTTACGTAGGGCTCCCATACAAAAATCGTGATTTTTTGGGTCGAAAATCAAATAATTAAATTGAAATAAAATAATTTACTGCCGCAATTTACCCTTCATTTACCTATTAAAAATGGTACGGAACCCTTCGTGCGCGAATCCGACTCGCACTTGGCCGGTTAAATTTGCTTGACCTCGGTGGCTCAGTGGTTTGATCAACGAATATATATAATTTTAGGTACTTTAATAATGCAAGATATAAATGGTATAAAAGAACTCAAGACGTCTGCTAAATACATACTGGTGGTGGAGAAAGACGCGATTTTTCAGAAATTGTTAGACGAAGGCGCCTTGGTCAGACTAGGGCCTGTCATCATTATGACTGTAAGTAGAACAATACAATATAAGCAAACCTGATCAATACTGTCTGTAGACATCTATAAATATGCTGATGGGAGATGCCGCATTACCAAACCAGTGCCTTTTTTATGATATTGGCTGTGTTACTTTCCGGAATGGAATGATTCTGAACGATTTCGTTTGCCACTTTTAAACCTAAGATGCTATGTACACCACATAATAAAATCATCTATCCAATCTATTCCAAATTCCCAGAAAAGGGTTTCTAAATTTGATCACAGTGTCTCGCTGTGTTATAAATGTGTTTGTCCAAGACTGTAGTTCTCAAATAGATGGACCGAACGTTTGAACGAAGTCTGATGAGTATCAGTCATTCAGATATTGAAAGCTCAATACAATATATCCCGGAGGTATTTGTTTAATTACTTATCTACACTAATTTTCATAGGGCAAAGGCTACCCCGACGTATGCACTCGGCAGCTGCTGTGCCGTCTCACGTCAGAGCTGAAGCTGCCAGCTCTTGCTCTGGTGGATGCCGACCCTCACGGCCTTGAGATATTCCTCACTTACAAATATGGGTCTCTGGTAAGTACAGTCAAGGAAATTGATTACTGTGCCACTTTGTACTTTTTCACAAGAAATGCCACTGTGACATACCATACTTTCTACTAATCAATGCAATATGAAACTCACTATGAAAAGGTTCCAAGTGGCACAGGTATCAATTTCCTTGACTGTACACTATTATAAAGTCAATTAAATTAAAGTTTGGGAAATATGACTCCAGCAACTTTTTGATAATTATGCCAATGTCGTGGTTGGATAAGAATAAGACACGGCTAAAAGACTCTTGTCTTGTGGTAATTACAGTCATTATCAGTCAGTGATTATCTGACGCGCAGAATCGGCATGGGCTTGACAGCCGAAAGCAATCGTGATCCCGAGCGTCTCAGTATTAAATAGTTTCGTTTAACAAACCAATCTCCAACTGTCATGTTGCTTACGCGTAACAATTTTTTTTTTTCAATTGGCTTCTAACGTGCTCGCTTTGACGTTACGCGATACAAATAGCTTTCAATTAAAGAGCGATTGGTTTCGAGCTGTCAAATCTAAAGCGATCGTGATTCCAAGCGCGATAGACAATAGAGCTGCTGAACTCATCAAATACCTAACCCTTTTTTGTCATCCCAAGATTGAGAGAATTATTGTTTGTTCATTGTAGCATTGCCTTGAAAATTAATTTTCTGGTATCGGATGACGAGAAATTATCCTGCACATCTTACTCAGCTTACGTAGGTGTTACATTTAACTGTCTCAAACAGATTCTATGTTCTTTCAGGCGCAATCCCACCTCTCGTCTTCCCTGGCCTGCAGTTCTTTATTACTCCTCGGAGCTCGTCACCAAGACATCATGACCCTGGCTCCGAGAGAAACTCGCCTCAAGCAAACCGACTTGGATAAACGTAAACTTGCCTCACTTTTGCGAAGACCTTATCTGGATACGCCTTCTGGTAAATTACAAATATTATTACTTGATAATAATCACTATTATGAAAAACGTGAATAAGTCACGTCTTAAATCGAGTTTAGCTCGACATGTTTCGGGCTAGTTCGTAGCCTTTCATCGTAGTGCGCGTTTGGCGCCAGCAGTCGCGGCTCCTAGATGAAGGGCTACGACCTAGCTTTAAACATGTTAGCTAAACTCGATTGAAGACCTCAGTTATCCGTATTTTCCATCATGAGTGAGTCTCACGGTAGTTTAAAGTTTATTATTTTACTATAATCTCAATTTTAAGACTTTAAAATTGCTGCGACAAATGACACCCCAAGAGGCCTTTTAAATTTTTTGGTACAATTTGCAGTGAAGTGTGTTGAATAATTGAATCAGTTTGTAGTTATTTACAAATAATTTAATCAGTTCGTAGTTATTTACAAATAATTTATTTATTCCAGGGTCACGAATCAAAGAGGAGTTGAACGCTATGCTAGCATCTGGAGTAAAAGCAGAAATAGAAGCTTTAGCGCCAACTACTGCAGCACTGTGTGATGCCTATCTCCCTTCGAAGATCATTCAAGCTGAATACTTAGGATAACATAGTCCGAAATAAAATTTGTACAAATTAACGATCTCAAGTTTTGCTACCCGTAGCGCCATCTAGTTTATTTTTTTAAAAACGTTAGCCACGCCATTTGTTACGCGCAAAGGGGAATGTACCCTTAGGGTAATAAGGTATTTCGTATCTTCTGTGCGTTCACAGAGCTAGTAGTTTGGTGTGTTACCGTTAGATGGCGTTATTCTGACTTTGTTCAATGACATCTGGTGACCAGTACATTAAATATGATGAACAAGGGTAAGTTTTAACCGGCTTGTGTACGCTACAATAAAAACTCTGGATTTGTGAGTGGAACTTTTATTGAAGTATTTTTTTTCTGATGTTTCGAGATTAACTGCTCTAGTTCAGTTTATTAATTGAATTACTTTTACCGTGTATTTACAACCTCATTATCACAGCTATATACGTAAAACTGTATTGTACAAATGGACCGTATAGTGACCAAAACGTACTTTGATCGTGATTTAATTAGTACTATTACCAACCTGCACTGAAACAACCTGCATGATCTTTCTTGACACCTATCTAAACAACTTTCACCCTGACGTTGCCACCAATAGTTCAAAATGTAACGATTTTTATTTTGACGCACAATGAGCTTCAAAGTAATAATAGTAAAATTCACGAGTAATCCCATATAGAACATGGAACAAAATGGCGCTGCACCATTCGATAAGAAGCAGCAGTCAGCAGGAACAGGTAGAGCCAAGTCGTGCAACGCCGGCGGGCCGCACCTCCGGCTGCGAGGCGAGCGCAAATCCTTCAACGCCAACGAAGCCGTTAAGTCCCTCGACCTGGCCCTCTGCAGGCTGAAGAAGGGCAGAATGGGCGTCGACTACAGCGCGAGCAGCATACGGGCCAGCCCGGTCCGACGCGGCATGACCATGACAGACATGTTCATCGACACCAAAAGTGTCAGCTCGAACTATACTCAAAACATGGACAACGCCTCCCTCATGTCCATGAATTTCTCCCACTACGAGCTCATGAGGAATCTGTCACGTTCCAACTGTAACTCCGAGGGCGCCTTCAGTGACTCTACCAGCACTTACGTTAACCCCACGGACATGAGTGTGAAGGACGAGCACTTGGAGCGGTATTTCCGAAGTGCAGAAATGTGGAGCAGGCGCTGCAGAGACGGGCCCAGCAGCATACGCTTCGGGCCGCCAGAAAAGTAACACCTATTGTTTAATTAACATGTTTTAAATATTATCTCTCGCCGCACCGATTGCTAACAATAAAACATCCGAATGAACGATTATGTAAATTTCAAAATTTTATTTATTTAAAGAAACTTTACAATAATAACAGAATAATCTCAGAATTTACAAATGAAACGTACTGATCTATACAACACTGTAACTCTTAAACGTGACGATAAGATTTATAACACTGATTAACAACAACGTAGATTTTAGATGCTTTACCTAGGGTTTACACCATCAAAGGCGCGCTACTGAATACAATAATTCGTCCGAAGTGAGTTTGTGTACCTACTTATTGCTTTGGTTGCTAGCCTAGTTCCATCGCATCGCCAATTTTGAGTAAACATTATAAATAACTATCCAAAGTCTACACCGGGCAAGTCTTAACGTTTCAGACTTCTCGATTTAATTCATTCTTACATCTTTATTGTTATTTCATAAAATATTACTTAATAGTTATTGCTACTTGAAAGCGTTCTCGTTTGGTAGATATTTGTGTTAAGGTACGGGAATTTTTGTATTCAATATCACGCACATCATCAATCTAACCACTAAGAAGTTACCCGCGTCACTCTAAAGTTTCGAAGGCGGACACTACACTGCTTCTTGATTGCACTCCACTTAAACATTCATTTTAGACCTAATTCTTGCTATTTGTCAGGCGGTACGAAATTATTTTTTTCATAACAGAGTTAATTTGAAATTATGTGGCTATTTTAACAACTTGTGTAGGTTAGCTAATTACTAGAGTCAATAACAAAGTATTTAAACATTCTATCTTTGTTTTAAACGATATTATATGAGTAATTTTCGTGGAGTACATTCAAGACCAATCTGCGAAGGGATCCTAAGAACACAGCTTTACTGATTTACATATATACCACATCCATTTACTGAACCTGCTTCAACTAAATAAATCGAATTTCTAAGGATTTATCTTAGGACATAATAAACGGTGACGACGAAACTAAACCGCTACGTTTACGTTGTAGCCGAGTCGATGGGAATAAGGAAATAATTGACATAGTCATCACATAACGGCCTTACCTATAAAAATATTTAATCATTGTATACACCTTTAGTAGTGTTGTTGTCATCATAGCTTAATTCATTTATTGAATAACTGTCACAATGATCGCAACATCGAATAATTGCTTTGCAACGTTTTGTGTAAAACGGTTGGTTCCTAACTTTAAATCCAAGGATAAGTCGTCAAGATACGGAAGCTTTGATTTTAATGGAAGACTAAGGGACTATAAATTTATAAAAGGAAGTAGAGTTACATGGGGGAGAAGCAGAGTACATATTTTAAGATCGTGCTAAAATTTAGTTATAATCCGTCACAATTACTATTTGCTTCCTGTACAAAATACAACACACGAATCAAATTGGTGTTATTTTATGAAAATTTCGTATTTAACTAAGTAGAGTATCATAATGTGTAAGTAAGAAGTATTGCTAGCGTCGACTGCGCGGGCGCTGCGGCGCGCCGTGCCGCCACGCGCACCTAGGGAACGGATCGCTAACGGAACCAATACATACAACAGATGTAAAATTTAAAGCACCCGGTTTCCGAACTCTCTCGTATTTAATCTAACTATAAAACCTCGTATGTTGTGTGATGTATACGTAGCCCGTATTATATTGTCTCTTTATTTAATCAAGTCTGGAGAACAAAGCAATATTATTACAATAATATAATGGAAGTATTTCAAAATTATCTAAAATTAATATTAACCTTAACATTAATTAATAAATAATTTTATTTTAATAATTACAACGAAATCGATTTCACTAGGCCTACGTAATATCAGATGGAGATATTATAATTATTTAATATATTTATTCATTCAATATCGTTAAAATTACGCAATAGAAGAATCACAGCATCCTTAAGACCATAATTGCAATTGAAATTAATCTCTTCGACGTACCGTATTTAATTAATACAATGATTTTAAAATTTAGACCAAATTGGCAGTCTTCACAAACATGGAATGTACGATATGCGTCTATGTAGGTTCCCGGTGACACTACACCCACCGGCGAACGATTACCTCTATATAACAACGATGAATAACCGAACGTCGCGCCGCATCGAGCTGGAACCAATAACAATGGTATATTTACTTTACAAATCAACTCGACGACTGCCTACATTTACCCAGTTACATCAGAAAGGCAAATTTTGTACAACCAAACTGTACCGGTTTCAAATTCTACAGTGAACAATATTCACAGACTACAAAATATTAAGATTTAGATTAGGTACATAACCGTTTATTAGTATTTGAAACTATTATATTTATAACTATTACCCGCATTGGCCAGAACTACGTTTTCGGAAGTTAATTTCGTCACTACTCACTCGGTACCTCACACGATACAATAATAAGAAAGGTTTAGGCTTAAATATCACTAATATGTAGTTTTTGTACTAGCTAGTATGATAGAGGTGAAAGATGCATAATTACATTTAATTGTCTTAAAGTCTAGGAAGATTAATAACTGGTGTGTTGGAGCAAAAGCAGCTAAGGTTAGGGAATAATCAAGGTCACTTCATTTCTAATTATTACGGATCACTATAAAATGCGTTTCTTTCGACCAATTTTATTCATACGCTATGAGTAGATTCTCTATCTATAACGACATGTTCATGAGGTATTTCAACATCTTTTATCTAACTCACTCTTAGTTGTTCGAATACTGTCATTTGACTATATCCAAACAGAACGTGTATCTATGGCATGATTTGTGATGTGAACGCCTTGTTGATAATGTATATGATAAGCTCCTTGATAGATTTGCAGTAACTTCAACAATAATTAGGGTAACACAGGGATATCATTCCAAATCCAACGTGATGGACTGTGAGGATAACAAGACTGGGGAATATAAAACAACTGTAAACCTTATTTTGGATAACAGTAGGTATAATAATAGAAGAGTTTTCAAGTCTTCTATAAATAAGTCATTTAAAAGACCTTTCGAAGGAGTCAATAGAGAATGTAGAAAAGCTTTGGTAAAGGTGGCCGTAGAAAATAGTAGATAGTAAAAGCCTAATGGGACAAGCTCGAAATTTTTGAATAAGTATGATCACATTATTATACCGACGCAGTTCGCCGCGCACGCGCCTCCGGCACCGAGGAAGTTATAAAAGTACAGGTAATTAGGTTAACTCGTCTAGAATTTATTCGCTATCTAGGCATTATGTTAGAGTTAGCAAAGACACGACATGTCAGTTTAGCCGAAGGGTGCTCAAGCAAAGTTTTATGGTCTTACTGATTTTAATTTGATCGAAGAACTTTTATTCTAACAGTTTAGCCCGCTGTATGCTTCTATCAATTACGTATCGTTCTAATTAAATTACTATTGCTAATTAGCTTTGTTAGTTATATTTATGCAACTTTTAGGGACAAACCCGACTCCTTTTACAGCCGTAACTATCGTCTAGTCTAATCACAAGCAGCTTCGCATTCACATCGTCGTCACATAAGACATCGTCAATGTACCCAACAAAAGGCGTCACTTAACCAAATGGGGGAACACATTTCATTAAAGCACTATCTCGTGTAAGTACATATTTACAGGGAGTTAATATGATAACAATAGCCCCGGGGGTAGCCTGGTGCAGGTTATTGCTGGGGTGGGTGGGGAGCGCCGCCCTTATCTGTCGGGCGGCGGCAGCTTGGTGTCCTCGGGGTCGAGCGACAGGCACTCGCGGAGGTAGTCCTCCATGGACCGGTACACGTGCTCGATCACACCCTTCAGTTCGTGCCCTTCGTCAGCGTACGTCTGCAATGAACCGAAGAATGTGTGTGAACTTAGTAAGGCATCAATACTACTGGATTACTTAAAAGGCACACATAAGGTAAAATTCCCGTGAATAAATAATGTCGCTTTTTGGAGTATACTTTAAGCGGTCGACACTGACAACGAATACGATTATTTAGAAGAAGATAAAAATTTCTTAAAAACGCACCCGACTGCTTGGGTAGTTCCCATCGCTCAACCTATTCATCTAAATTCCTATACAAATATAGTTCCCCATAAAATATGCCGACAAAAAATGTTTAACCTTTCAGCGACTAACTCTGAATCTCTACACACATAAACATCTCGCCAATATTTCGCAAGATAGACAGAACACACGACAAGTTACAAACAACTCCATGACTTTAAGTTTCATCGGCCATCAATTTTATGTGATGTGCCTTGCCTAACCAGTCGAGTCCGATGATTCTTCAACCTGCATACTGCATTGGTGACACGTCGAAAAACCTCATAACAGACATACCTGGTGGCGAAACAGCACGCCGGCATCGGTGAGCGCGCGAGCCAGCTGCAGCGCGTGCGGGTAGGGCGCGCTCATGTCGGCCATCCCGTGCAGCAGGTACAGCGCGTGCGGCGGCACGTGGTGCGCGCGCTGCGACGCGTCCGCCTCCACGTAGCCCTTGTAGTTCACCGACGGCTCGCCGAGGATGCGCTCCGTGAACGCCGCGTCTGGTCACGCAATGCATGCTTTTAGTTTAAAGTTTACACTTGACTGGGTTGAATTAGTCGTCACAGATCAGTGGTTTTAGATTTTGCTAGAGCTGATTCAGAGTTGGGTGAAGTCTGAGCTCCTTCCTGGTTTACCTACACTTAACGGTTTCAATAAAATGCGGTCAAAGATCAGCGCTTTTGCATTTTGCCAGAGTTGATGTATGAAGTCTGAGCGTTTCCCGTAAAAACCAGCGAAGTTGAAAGGCTTTCCCTGAACTAAATTTCATGATATAATGTCAAACATAGAAGACAGGGGTTAAAATTTATAGAAAGCTGGTAAACGGACGGTAAAGTTCTCAGGGTTCTTCTGCAATACGGACATCTAGGTATATCCAGCTAGACGTTATGCCCGGGGAGTGAAGTCTATAGAAAGAGTATTAGAAATTGTATGTCTCTATGCATCTGACTTACAAAACTCTGTCAGTGCGATGGAGAGCACGTGACTGACGTCACATTAAAGTACAATTACGTAGCGCTAGGGTCGCCACAGGTCAATCAGTTAACTCCACAGACGGAGGCTTCAAATGAACTTGCGATGAACGCGGCGTATTTTGTATTTAAACTCACTGTAATAGAGCCAGTCGGTGATGGGTGAGACCGCGATCCCGCACTTTAGCGTGTCCTGCTGCGAGCCCAGCAGCATGGCCGTGACGTAGCCGCCGTAGCCCCAGCCCCACACCGCCACGCGCGTCACGTCCAGGAACTTAAACGTCTCCAATAAATATCTGGAAAATTAAATTGGTAAAAGTCAGCTGAGTAGTTTAGAATTGTAGTTCCTAACTCTTTTCTGAACTCTACCTATGCTATAAAAGCATTTGGTATGTAACATTTTCGCAAAAATATATTTGTATTTGATTATAACCTCAAAAGGATAAAATAATCTTATTATATTTTAGTGGTAGCCATCATTTCGGCTCCTAGTCGTTTTCTTTGTAGCGAATCTAGATACGTCACATTGCGGTTCTAATTGGTCACGTTTAACATTCAGCTCTACCTTAGTCCTTCAAAGTCACGTGGTTGTTATCTGCATAATTTAGGCCGTTGAACCGCCAAACCCTCTTGGCTTTATGTTGAAATTTGCATCAACTGGGTAGCAGGAGAGGTCCACTCCGCAGTTTAGGTTCGCTCCGCCGGTGAAAACTCATGAAAGGTTTACGTCAAGTAACGGTGAAAGAGCTAGTAATATACATCTAAACATGTTTGAAAGAGGACCTTCTGTACGTAGTACCTTCACATACTCTATGATATTAGTGCAAAAGCTCACCTAATAACAGCCAACTGGTCGGCGACCTCGACGCCGCCGAGCCGGCCGCGCAGGAGCGCCCGCGGCAGGCCGCGCGCGCCCGCCACGTCCAGCTTCACATACACCACGTCGTTGCGGGACGACATGTAAGTGCCCCAGTCCACCGTGAACTCTTCCGTCACCTGCTGGCTGCCGGGCCGCCCGTTACTGTAAGCAGTTACGGTCAAATCAGTATAAGGCCATTGATGGTGGGAGTTGTTAGTTATTGGAGGTGTCTTTGACGCTTTTTATACCCTTGGTTAGTAATCGAGAGACAACTTAAAAGGCGACAAAATTTGTCCTCTAGTCTGGCACGAATCATTTGTCAATCAATCATTTGTTTGGTACAACAAAAAAGATGACTATCGTTAAACAGCCTGACGTAAGCAATCAGATGCCCTGTAGTTGACTTTTAGGAATGCATTTTATTTTGTTTTAACTCTGCTAAATTTTACAAATAACATTATTTTTGCTTTTAAAAACTACGTACACTTGTACTAGGACAGGGAAGGCAGCATCACGGAGCTCCTCACGCCATGAGGGCGGCAGCATCAGTTGTACCCGGGCTTTGGACCCGCTGCCCAGCTGAACGTCGAACGACCGACGAGTTGGCAGTGCTAACTCACGTAACCGTACGGATCTGGAAGTTGAGGAGGGCTTATTGTTTCATACTCATAGCAGATTAGCAGACTATGGCATTGTACTTATTGTGACGAAATGGTAAGTACATACATACATACATACATATTCTCACGCCTGTATTCCCAAGAGGGGTAGGCAGAGCACATGAATTCAAAAATCCAGTGCCACGTTTAGCATTTTCAGGGTAATCAGATGGTTAAACGTGATATTGCATGGTAAGTAGGTATAACAAATGATGATAAAGACACATCCATGGATCAATAAGCTAAACGTAAAATACGAATGCGGTAGTAATTATGGTCAAAACTTACTTATAAGGCCTCGTGTCATATATAATTCTCTCTAGCTTATGCGTCTGCGCATCGTGCAGTCCCGCTAAAGGGGGTCCTGGCCCCTTGCACTCGAGCACGTAGTGAGTGATCCCGACGCTAGGCTTCGGTGGGGAGAAGGCGGCCGACCAATAGGAGCAGTTCGCGTAGTGCAATCGCGCCTGCCACACTCCAAGCTCGCAAGTTAGGCACCGCGGCTCTTCGCGCTCTGCCCGCGCCCGCACCGAGTTGCTTCCTCCACCGTAACTTGGATCTTGGACCACATACACGTGTCTTTGGCCAGGTCTTTCCGCGCTACCTGAAGATTACAAAATAATACCTCAATTACAGGCTCTCCGGGAAAATTTCAAACCGAAGCACACACAAAATGATCATCTTTTTGTCGGAGCCGAATTCACTTCTCACTTCACTCATCATGCGTGACGCAAATGACAGGGTCACAATGTTAGTAAAATTATAACAGTTAGTTCAATACATAAGGAAACCTAGTGACTTTGCCACAAGCACAGGCCACTCAACTCGCTTTAAATACTTAATTTGATTTGTTTCCTTCACCATGTCGCTTTGTAGTTTAGGTATGTACGACTTTTCTCTGTCTGAACCTGACAGAGGAGATAATTGATGTTAATACATTAGAATTTAAAACAGCTAAAGCTCGTACAGGCTTGCTATAGGAATACGATTTTTAAATGTCATATTTACCTAAATAATAAACTAAGTGGTTGATCTCGTCCCAGGCGAGGACCTCTGCCACTTCGACCTTGCCGTGGGAGAGGACCGCCAAGCGCTGTCGCTCCACGTCCACATGCTTGATGTGTGTGTAGTACTGGCCGCCGCCCTCTTGCACAGCTGCCAGCAATAAGAAAGCACTGCCGTCCTCGGAGTACACAGGCTTTTGGTGTACTTCTAGCCACGGTTCGTCTGTAGCTTTCTCTGAATGGGTCTGGAAAGAACAGCTTTGTTATTTGGAGTCCAGGGGGTTTTAACATACGTACAACTGTCCCACTCAAATGTCAAAGCATACCTCCATACAGGTCCAGTTGGGTGCGTAACAGCTGCTATAAACGGTTAAGTTTTGAGCTCGGTTTATCCAAACTACACCTACGTGAGAGTTTTCTTTGCCCACCCACTGGGCTGATATGAGATAATATTCCCTGTAACAAATGATTAATATTAGTTCCTATTCTTAGTCAAATATCGTGCTACAGAATAAGGCATTTTATAAAACAGAAGGACATACATTCCGTCTAACGTGTTTGGAGGCTTGATCTCCCACCGAGTTGGTGAAGTCGAGTTTTGAACTGCTACTATTGATAACTTGACTTTTGGAATCGAACTCCCAGGCTGGAAAAGGGAAAGGTTAGTCATAATTAGTCTTGCATCGTAAATTTTGCATTTTTACTTGGATTTTCTACCGTAGGTACACAAAAACATTTTTGTGACTGAAATTTTGACTTTTTTTGCTCACCGTAGGATATCTGATGGTGACGTGATCCGGAAAGGCATAGGGGGTGGACTGGTTGAAGGCTGGCAACAGGAAGCCGGAGCGCGAGGCGCCGACGCCGCCGATGCCCTGCGCGATGCGAGGGAACTGCAGCTCCGACACCGCGCTGTCGTCGTACTGGACGTACAGCACGAGAGTTCCGTCTGCGGAGCCCCACGCTGACGACGGGGCTTTCGTCACCTCCTCTGTAATCCAGGGTAATGGTTATTATTGGTATGTGGTCTTCGTGTCGATTCATAAAACTCGTCAATGAACCAGCTAGTGAGCAGTTAATAGGATAGGAGTCGAATTTTTTATTTTTTTTTTATTTAGAATATCGATAAAAGCAAATCGTAGGGGCATTTGAGAGCATAGTCACAAGAGATACAAATTTAATGAAAAAAAAAATTGCTCTAAAGTCATTATTCACGGAGAAAACAGGGGACTAAGTTTGTATGGAGAAGTGGCGCGACTCCTATCCTCTTAAGGGCACAGAAATGAGTTTCTTCTCTAATTTGATTAAAAGCAAAAATCTATACCTACGAGTATCTGAGGTTTTAGAAAATCTTTAGTAACGTATATTATAGCGCTGGTCCTTCTATCAAGCAGAGTAGAATGAGATTCTGTTAGCCCGGTAGTCTTAGTTTTCAAAGAGTTCAAAATTTCAATTTGTTTTATTTATTTTAATCTGGCAAATTTGGCATATGTGACATGGGGAATCGGTGATCTGATACCATGGAATCGCACGAATTAGAATGGAAATGAGGATACTTTTATCAGTCCTTGATTGGATGTAGGCTGATTTTCAAACCCTTACGTATTCCCAGTGAAATAAAACGACTGCAATCGCATCTTTATATCGTGATTAGTGCAACATGTTTTGTACCAATTCGTGATCTATCATCAGAAGGATCGCACCATCCGCAGCCGTGGCGCGTTGCTCAAAATTTGTCCGAAACATATGAACTAGTCTCATGGTAGCTTTACCCTTGCGCAAGTTTACCTTGATACAGCCAATCGGAGACCCCATTGTAAACCCTCCCGGGGCTGGCGTCGTCTGTGAGCCGCAGCAGCGGCGCGATCTTGGCCGGCGGGCCGGGCCGCGCCAGCACCTCGTTGTCCGCCGCCAGCAGTAAGGCACCCTCGGCTCCCAGCCACGCGGCGTGCTGCCATTCCCAACTCCTTTGGCCGTCGCCAAAGAGTGGCATGTGGTGGCTGTGGAGGAGCACATACATATTGTCACATTTTGAGCGACTGGCTAGCATCCTGTCAGTATTATAATTCCCAACTCAAAAATTAAAAAATACATACGTATTCTCACGCCTGTCTTCCCAAGAGGGGTAGGCAGAGCACATGAATTAAAAATCCAGTGCCACGTTTAGCAATGTCAGGGTAACCAGATAGTCAAACGTGATATTGCAGTGACAAGTTGCTAGCCTATCGCCCACAATACACTAACCCTTTCCCAGAGTCGACTCTTACGACACCCACGGGAAGAAAGGACCTAAAAAAATATATGCTAAAAGTGGCCAAGAAACGTAAAATAGTCATGGTTTTATCTATGTAGCGTTTCATGTGCGCTGCCTACGTAGGCGGGATTGTACATAAGTATGTATTATTTAGAAAACCAAGTGAATATGTTTAAAAAAGCAATCTACTTTAGAAAAATCTATTTCATATTCCCATCTCAGTTGGCAACACGTTGGATATTCATGATAATAAATTCCCAGACGCTGCAAGTTCAGTCGGCTACTTACAACCCCGTGGAACTCCATTCTGATGCCAGGCGCCGCGAATTGAACTACATTAAAATTCTACTCGCAAAATTTGGAATAAATTCGGAATCGTATTCACGTATCCGTCTTCAAATCGATTTCGTCACCCGAAAAGAAAAGGACGTTCACAAAGTACCTAGATATGATTTGCCGAACAGAAAATAACACGGCAAACTTATAAATCTCTTTACCAACTCTCGTTAAAAGATTTTGTGCAAAATTGACACGACCGCGTTAGGAGGAAAGGTGAATCTGACGCATTGCATGGGGAAAACAAAGCTTGTGGAATCGTACCAGTAGCGTAAAAAAGTTACTTTTTATGCGACTGTCTTCTGTAGTTATTGTAAGGGCTAATTGTATACCTTTCAACCAAAATCCGGTCACTAAAACCACAACCCAGGTGTTTAACTAGGAAATTAAAAATTAAAACAAACGCGTGTGAAGATATGCCGCCCAGCCATTAAAATTCCACTCGTACTTGTGAGAAAAATTTATAAAGGAAACGAATTGAGATCGTGCAGATATTTTAAATTCCTCCACTGGGACAGGATCGTGCTCTCTGCCCGGATGAAACCAAATATTTTTCTGGGTTTTTTCAAATATAATGCAATATTTATCATAAAGGTAGGTAGAATATAACCCGAATAAAAATGTTATAAAGTTATACTTACCAGAAAATGGAAGACAGTTTTTGATAGACGCATCAAATGGAGTTGTGAGTGAAAATCAATTTGGGAAAGCGAAATTGAATTTACCGCGTGTCTCGATATAACCGTAAACTCTACAGGAGGTACTGTAATCATTCCCGTAACACGTGAGTATTCCGAATATAAAAAGTATATAGCTTAACTTACTCATTGGTGACGTCATAAATGGTGTAGTGAGCAGTAAACGTCTGCCGATAAACCTGGAAAAATGGAATGACATTGAAGGTACGTCGAAACTTTGTTCGAGGCACTGAACTTTGTAACGATCATCTTGTTTATTTTATAAAAAACCAATTAAAAGTTTTACGAGGCAGCGGCACCGTACCTCCTTGATATTGTGTTGGAAGAGCACGAAACGCAAGTTCGGCGAGCACTGGTACCCGCGTACATTCAGCTGCCTCTGTAACAGAGAAAGGAAAGACTTCAGTGAAAGATTCAGCGGGGAACTTGGCGTTTTTATTAAAGTTGTCGCCAACTCTGCCTTTCGATCCTCCATTCGAGGCGATAACTCAATGGTTTCGAGTTAATTAAGTATGGAAAGTTGAGTCGTTTACTTTGGCACTTGTGCGTATAAGTAAATACAGTACGTACAGCCTAAGCTTTTGTGTTGGTAACGGTGGCGTTGAGGTTATTTATTTACGTCGTTGAGAGTTTTCGTGTGGGGAGCGCAAAGCATTCTCGGTCGGTAAAGTGGCAAGTTGCGGTCAGCCGGCTGTAGAGCAGCTTAAGCGGAGGCTTTCGTCGGCTGTGTTCATAATAACTGCGCGATGTGGGCGGCGTGGGCCACTAGCCGCTATCAAATTGGATTTGTGTAACAGGTCATGTGTATTCGCCACACAAACTTGCTACGAGTAGAAATAGAGCTAGTGTATATTCTGAAGCAAAATCGTACTAATCAAATCTAAGAAAAAGTACAGCAACAAACATATTAAATGTTTGCGTTCACTAACTTTTTTTGCTGTTTGTGCCGATTTGTGGCAATAACAACTAAATTAAGTCTGTTTCTAAATTTGCTGTGCTGTATATTCCTTCGTGCGCCACTTTGACATGCGCTTGGCAGGTATTTGTAGTGCATTTATGTTTTTATTGCAAGGTGCAAATATTGTATTATTTTAACGACCCCTCCATTTCAGGTTAAAGCCACAAGCGACTAAATCAAATCCTAACTCATAACTTTTCAGGATTCGTTGAGAACCAATGTTGCGTGCAAAGTTTCCGATCATATTCGGCCAGGGAACTAATAGCTCAAGCCCTGTTGTACTGAGAGGCCTGAGTCCAGCAGTAGAACGTGTATATTAGACAAGATGATAGCTGATTTCGTTATTAATTTTTTTATTGGCCAATTCACCCCAAATTAGCCAATTTAATACCTGTGCTATGGGGTACAAAACAACGGATAAAAGTAAGTTACTTCTTTATATGGATAAACACTAAACACCCAAGACGCAAAAGCTACCCCGAATGGGAATCGTACCCGAGACCTTAAGCTTCACAGGTTTTCTGACTACTGGGGTGTCCCAACAAAAAATATCGTTGTATCGTGACTAAAATATCGCTGCTTACGAGTGTGTGGTTGGTGACCAGCACAGACAGCGTGTTGTTGAAGGTGTCGAGCGCCAGCAGCCCGCCGTCGTCGGCCTGGTAGACCAGCTGGTGCGAGTTGACCCACGTGGTGGGCAGCCGCTCCCCGGCCAGGTCCCCACGGAGGAACTGCTCCAGGCGCATGCGACGCCCCGACCAGTACAACAACTCGTCCACATACCTAGATTATCACACTGATATTAGAAATGGGAAACTTTTTGAGTGTATTTCACCTTGTACTTATTGTTTGTTATAGGCTCTCTTTTTATCGGGGTTTTATTATTAAGTTTTTTCTGTCTCAAAAAGGTTGGCTGTAAGAGATCCTTTTAGCCTTAAGGGATATATCCACCTTCGCATTTCGTCATTATGCTTGTATTTTTTGAATTTCGTGTTTCTTTCTACCATAAAGCATTGACAGCAGAAGCGGAGCGGTCACGGTATCGGTTGTACAGTATTCCCAAGAAAATAAGTCACATCGGCTGTTACCGTCTGCGCCGAGAAGCGCAGAACGATATCCGAGAGTAGCCGAACGAGTAATTTATTTACATTCAACTTTATTTACAAATGATCTGGGCACAATTTTGCTTGCTATGCACGCACTTTAGTTCGGCTACTCGACGCATTTGGCCCTGGGGTGCTAGACATCAGAATCTGTCAAAGGTCATCTGTCTGAGACTTCAATCAATAACCAGACACAACGCAAGTGTTCAGCGCGCGAAAAAATCTCTTATCATTGGTAGATCAAAGCTTCCCGCGCCACAAAAGTGGTTTATTACTCAGGTATATCGCGGAGCATTCTTTGTTTGGTAATACTGTAATAAGTATTCGAAATTAAACGCAAGAGCGCGCACATCATATCGGCCGGGAAATAAGCGTTTTGTTCGTACTGTCACGCCACCGCGCCGCGCCGCCCCGCTGTCAGTGGGTTTGGAGAGTATAGTAGATTGTGTCACAAGGGAGCAAAATGGCATATTTACGGCGAGGGCGTACATTGAATCCTGAACGAAGCGAAGGATTCTAAAGTTGAATCCCGAGCGTAGTGAGGGATTCAAGTGTTAACGCCTAAGATGAAAATAATTTTGTTACCGTGTGACACATACCGCTTTTCACATCACCTATGAGGAAAATAAAAGATATAAAAAATATAAGAAATTTGATTATTAACACTCTTAAAAAATAACATTTATTAACATTTCAATATCTTAACAATACTTTGGACTTTTTTGGTTGGTGGCCGTCTGAAAACCTTTTTGATAATGTTGATAGTTTTGTGTAGTTTTTGATATCTTCTTTGTGTTAATTGTTGCTTTTAACATGCAGGAAATACTCCATACCGTTGAAGGTTGCATATTTTTCGTCAATTCCTCTAAATAAACTAATTACACAGATTATCAAATGCGATGAACGCCTTTTGATGTCTTTCATTTCAAATAATTGTCGTAAGCGTTGTTATACTTCTCTCTTGATTTTTATTAGGCAGCAAATTATTAACCACTGTATTTGCTTGCACCTTTATAAATTCGGGCGTTAGCTGTAATTCTTCACTTTCAGTGCCAGTCATCTTTCTTCTCTTTTGAAACTTTATAAAAAAGATAATAAAATAACACACTACAAAATTGTTTGGATTTACAAATCAATTCCCGCCATGTTTTTTTTTGTTTTTTTACAATGACATTGCTGTCATTACTGCACCACAGATAACTACATACCCGTTTATCAAATCGATTGTTAGGACTGTCCATTTTATAAAGTATCGATTTAAAAAAATAGTTAGCCGTTTTATAAATTATTTATTTTTAGCCACTAGACTAAAGCACTTTGCTTGTCATTTCATAATATTTAGATATATTATTATAGTATGTAACAAAAAAAACTAATAAAATGTATGATCGTAATCGATTATTAAAAAATGTAATCGACTATAAATAAATTGTAACCAATTATGTGCATACTATTTTAATATAGCATTGCGTTTATTTTTTATAATGGCAAGCAAATGTCCTTGAACAGAAAAGTGCCACTTTGATCCCTCCTAGCGGGGAAGAAAAGTGCCCGTTCCGAATAGGTGATGTGAAAAAGTATTTTATTTACTAATTCAAATAAATGAATTTACGACGCATGAATAGAAAAACAGAAACTCACCCTAATAAATAAATCGCTGTAACAATGCCAGCTATCACACAACTGATGACCATCAAGGAAAATATGATGCTTTTCCAGTTGTGCCCATCTCCCGGGTACAATTCCTGGAAACAAGAATTTAGTTCACAATCCGATTAGTGTTTCGTTTACACACAACAAAGTTACGATATTTTGTTGAAAACATTTTCCTTGTTTCCGAAAATAAACGTCTCTACGTGTAGGTAATGCTTATAATGGCATTATAGAAGAAAACAAGTTTAATATTTCCATTTACTTTGTTATGAAGGTTCCACTCACGGCTTATAACAGTTTTGATCGCTTTGTTGCTAAAGTGTTTATAATAAAGTTATTCTAATTGTTTTATTAACTGATATAGGTGCAAATTGTCAACCCAAACACATTTTATAGTCTAGTTTTGAGACGAAATGTAAACATTATTGTTTTATAATAATGAGCCACTAGGTATTAATTTATAACGCGTAAACATATGGCTGGACTTGTGATTATATGATTAAAGATATATCAAAGATAAAATATCTGTATTACTTAGTTCGTCATATTTCGAACTTATTTTAGAGTTCCGTACCTAAGGGTGCCTACCAGATTTTAGAGAGACCTCGCTGTCTATCCGTCTTAGCGCTTTATTACTTGAACCATAATTATTGAAAAACAAATATTGAAATGAAGTTTAATTTAAGAACACGTAAATAATAAGAAACTTATCTTCTACAATTAACTGATTGAATGATCTGATTTTAAAGATTGTAGGGAAATATAGAACTACATATATTTACAAATGAGTACTTGATCGTTTCTATTCCGTTTTACTATCTCATTTTTCGTGACGTTGGTGTTTAAGACAGAGTGTACAAGTACACACCTCTTCCTTGGCGGACTTGGGGTCGGCGACCTGTAGAGTCTCGTCCGGCGGCAGTCGCCAGGAGCCGCCGCCGCCGCCGCCGCCCGAGCGGTCCGTGTGGCCGGTGGCGTGCATGCGCCGCCCCCGCCGCGGCCGGCGCGCGCGCACCCGCCACCGCGCCGCGCTACACCGCCGCCGCGCGCGCGCACCGGCGCCGGCTGGCGCTCGCCCACGCCGTCTCGCCTCTGCGCCAGGTGCAAGCGCAACGCTCCATCACTGGAACAAATGAGGCCAGTTCAAAAACATAATCAAACAGAAGCCACATACTCACACGTCACACATACGTGACGCTTGTGGACCTTTTTTTACGACGTGTGAAAAACCTCGCTTTGATTTTTAGAACTTAGATGCCATCGGCTGCGCATAACGTATTGTTTACCCACTTTTTTGGGACAGTGCGTCTGTCAGAGTCAGTGTTTAAGCTATGTCCAGAGTGTCGATTTTAATTGTCATGATTTGATCAATACAATTATTAATCACACAAAAATATCGCAAGGTGAAGCTTTTTAACACAACGATTTCGATTGTATTCACTAATTTAAAGAACAAGAATTAAGTTCTCGAACCATAATTTGGGTAAATGGATAGAGTCAGTATAGGTACGGTGCCGTATTTGCGTATAGTACTTAAATTAAAATCTACGTTTGAACTTTAGATCTCCGCAGCATAGTATTTATATGTATAGAATAAACAGAAAACCGCGAAACCTACCCAGTCCTTGCGTCATGCAAGCACTTAGTTTCCAGGGTTACCAGAGGAAAATTTAAAAAGTTTGTTGGTGCCTTGAGTGAATAAATAAGTACGTGTGTTCATAAATATTTTTACGAACGAAATGTTTTGAATTTACTTCATCACTGCTATAGGTTAGAATAGCACCTCCCCCTTCCTTCCCGGGGGTGTCGTAAGAGTCGACTCTGGGTAAGGGTTAGTGTATTGTGGGCGATGGGCTAGCAACCAGTCATTGCAATATCACGTTTAACCATCTGGTTACCCTGAAATTGCTAAACGTGGCACTGGATTTTTGAATTCATGAGCTCTGCCTACCCCTCATGGAATAGAGGCGTGAGAATATGTAGGTATGTATGTAGCTATAGGTAAGTACTCTTTGAGCGGCTAACGCGTACCCACACTTATTTTGCAATTACCTATGTATTTAACGACAGTAAAATAATACTCGATGACTATTTTTGTAATTACTCATATGTATTGCGGGCGATGGTCTAGCAACCTGTCACCGCAATATCACGTTTAACCATCTGGTTACCCTGAATTTGCTAAACGTGGCGCTTAATTTTTGAATTCATGTGCTCTGCCTACCCCTCTTGGGAATACAGGCGTGTCAATATGTATGTATGTAGGGGAAAGCAGGTAGGATTCGTACACCAGGAGCATTCGTACAGTGGCCATATCTAAGCTATCGAATACATCACAGTGTTCGTGTTTGTACGCGTAATTCCCGTTCATACGCGCCGTATACCTGTGGAGTAGGGAGACAGTGCTGCCACCGGTTTAGACAGACCAAGTCGATATGTGTTTTTGCTCTGCGTGACAAATATTTGTATTCATCTTTGAGCACGCTTAGCAAGTATAAATAATTCTTAAGCTCTTCAAGTCGATTATTATATTTTGTGCTTCACAATCTTAGTTTAATATTTAAATGGTTATTTAATCTTATCTAGAACGGTAATTTTTATTAAATTTTTTGTTGTTGGTTTCTTGGGTTGGGGTACTTTCGTGCAGTTATGAGTGGGACACTTTAGTACAGTACGAATCTACCCCACTCATATTATTACTTGGCAATCCTGATTATACTTACTCTATAATCAATACTGTTTTGTGAATAAGGATATTACTAACGAGACTCTGTTAAAAGCCCGACGCCAAAGGTGGAGGTCTTTTATGACTCGGGTTTGTAATTCCTTTACTGCCCGTAATACACAATAATTTTCATCACATTTTGCGAGGTAAAAAAAAATATTACTGAAAATTCATGGCGTCACGCCACCGCGCCGCGATATTCCGCTTGCGCTATTTGCACTGTCAGTACGTTTGCATTGATTGTCACGTTTTTTTCGAATCATATACTACAGACATGAACTAAGTTTCGTACAGAATTTGAACGGTCATAGCTACAGCCAGATTCTAAGTACTTACCAAAAAGATTCAAACAAATTTATAAAAATATGGAAAAACGTGTTCAGATTAAGATACATTCAAAGTATTAAATTATTAAAGTTTCTTAGTGCGTACCTACGTACATTAGCTTTGAATTTTTAGGTTTTGTATCCACACATCCCACATGTATAGCTTTGAAACAGACCTATCTAGGCATAACGTCGGTCTGCTATTTGTTTTTTTGGTAAGTTTTAGTCCTTTTACTTTTATTATAAAATATGTGTAAAATGTGTTGATTTATTTGTGCATTTATCGAGGAAAAAAAAATAAAAAGTCGGTTGGGTTCTATTGCTTAAATATAATTAGAAGTTAATACTTAGAAGTTATTTTAATACTTTTAATACGTAAAATCGGTTTATTTCGCAGTCCCCACATAAAAGTCATTAATTATTTATTGGTTACTTCGCGAAATTTGATAAAATGTTTTATTTTTATTTTTTATGTATTTCAAGTGCAATTTTTTTTGGTACTTTTATACGAAGGCTATTTCTATTCATTAGTCCCTCTGTTTGAACTAGGATAAATATGAAAATAATTGTATTATTGAGTTTTGGTTGCTTTAAATTCAATAATTGTTCGATGAAGACTGATTCTTTACTTATTTTAACCTCCACAAATAACTTTTAGACATTGAATAAATGACATTTTCATTGACTGTACGGAGGCTCCTCACTATGTACGAACGTGCCCCACGCTGTGTACGAAGCTACTACACGCTTGGGGTGCTTTCGTACGTTTTTCATTTTTTAGAAAAAAAATCGTAGCTTCTGTATTCTACTTTATTATGAAAATAATACTTCACAATTTTATAGCCAGATATATGGGCAATGTATCAGTATCAAAATAAATTCATAATAGCTAATAGTTATTTTTCTAAAAATCTCAGAGTAAAAAGTGTACGAATCCTACCTGCTTTCCCCTATACTAGGTATTCATAAATGTAAATCAACAGTACAAACGTAATTTGTTTTAAATTTTTCCCAAGATAAAGAGAAACAATAGCTTTCAACAAATTTGAAATACCTAATATTATTGTATCACTTAAGATTAAGTTTGAAAAGTGTTTAGTTAATTTCTAGTTATTGGCAGATTCGCCTTTTTAACGTCTAGCAACCCTACGAGAATTATTTCGAGCGATTTAGTTTGCGGCCGAGTCGCGAGTAAGCGCAATTGAAAGTTCAAGTTTTATCTTCAGATGAGCTCCCTTTTGTACAGAGATTGGATTAAGTCTACCTAAAAAAGTAGGTATATTGCTAAAATAAAATAACTAATTCACTTTTCCTTTGGATATTAGAATACATAGATGTCAAAATTATGTTGGTGGGAAACTGTGTGATCACGTGAAAATATTTTTTGCGTAATTGTTCTACTTTCATTCTTTTCATAGCCTAGCATAGATAAAAAGTAAAAAAATAAAATGGCCTAACTCTGCCAAAACATAGAAGCGTGAGTGCTGCCAAATAAAATATCCTTCTCTTATAATTACTAGAAGTTTGCGTTAAGTAGAAAAGCAGATAATTTGTTAATAGTCCGAGCAGACGCTGTGTCGATACGATGGAGTCCGTTGGAGCGCCGCCAACGCCGGCGCACGCCGCATCAGTTTATATATTCGCTACAGGCGAACTTTACGACTCCGGAAAACTTATTCCAAATGCTCTCACAAACCAATTTTTTAGATAGCCGTTTTTATTGCAAGAATATTCAGATCGGCCGGCCATAACGTTTCAAGAAACAGAACACGCTCGACAGATTATAAATTTAAAATAAATAAACGATACCATCGAATGGGAATATCAAATTTTATGCATTACCGTTTGGGCAGCGCGCCCGCACCCCGAATGGCGACAAAAGAAAATCAGGACCATTTGGCAAGAATTCTGCTGACATTTATTCCTTTTTTAGGAGCAACGAGTAGACCAGAGAGCGTTAATTGTAGTTCGCGGCCAGGGGACGCGGCGAGAAGGCTTTTACAGATTTTTATCTGAGCCGCAAATGTTGCCTCCGCTGAAATAATTTCGAGGAGCAACCATTTGCGGCTGGCGGCAAAAAATGATTATTTAAATATTTAATTCGGCACTTTTATTTAACTATGCAGCATTATTCGTTTTCTTTGGTATTTGATACGCAGACAATACTGATTTAGGTTACAAGACGTACCCCTAAAAGTATTTCCAGTAGGCATAGATATCTAGTATATATCATAGTTACTTAATGTGTTATGTAAATGTTAGTAAAACTTTAAACAGCAGACAGACGCCTTGACATCCCTTAATTAGTTTCACAGAGGTCAGGAGCTGCGTGCCTCCGTAATTATTCTTCAGAGTATTCTGTACTACGTCTAGGTATTTAGTATTCTAGGCTTAAATTATTCTCGAGCAGTGCGACAAACACCGAAGCGAGTGGACGTTGAACGTGGCCAATTAAGCATCAGCTACATGCCGTCCACTTACATTTGTTTTGGACATTGTAGTTGTTTTACGTTCCTTTATTGCTGAGAGGGTTCGTGGAATTAGTCGCCCTGCTGCAATGCAGATGAACCGGATTTCCATGCAGCGTGAAACTACTTATAAACTTGGACGAGAAAGATTGATGGCGTTTCTGATTAACTGTTGTGCAGAGAAACTTAGTTTACGTACCTACCTATCCGAAGTTTTATTCTCACAAAAGTGAACTTTTGTTTCTTGTTATCAACCCACGGCAAGGGAACTTTGTTAGGTACTACAATTTGTCTTTGTAGGAAGTGTACGTGTGTAAGTCTGAATGTAAGTCTGAAAGCATCATTTTTAACCAGTTGTGGAGATTGCGTCAACCTTCAGACAGATGATGTCAAATGTCTTAAAAAATGATTTGAAAAAATCTATTCAGGTAGATAACATTGTTTATTACGAGTATTAAGTAAGTGCTCGCTTTTATTTTCTACTGTTAGTCAAATCTTAGCGAGGCTTTACTTGTCAGCGTCACACAAGAAACGCCAGAAAATGACAGTATATCCCGTGCCAATTAAATAAAAATTACCACAAATGCTAATTGATGACAGTAAACTGATCTTACATTATGATAATGTGATTATGGAAACTGTAACAAATAAAGCAAACTCTACCAGGTTTTGGTTCCTATTTTCTTAAAAAAAAATGTTGCTCAAAATGATTTGTTCAACAACTAAGCGACTAAGGAAATAGATTAAGGTATAACTTATCTCCTCGGAGATGAGTTCACCTTTAAACATTATAATACAAGCTAGCAACTTGACACTATTTTAAATACTTCTTGCTTTAATCCCTGAAAAATACGTTAGAACAGGCTATGACGTCAAATAGTCATAGTTTGTCTATGTAGCGTATGTGTACGTATATGTTGCTTAACAAGAGCTAGTAATTTGCTCGAAATATTGGGTGTTGTCAATGTTGTCAACACAGCCACTGGGCCGCGGGGGCGCTGGCGGAGCGCCAGGCTCTAATTCAATTTGAGGAGCCTAGGGCCCGCGCAGTGCGTACAAACACTCTTTTATCGCCGATAAAACTATTAATGCTTGTTTTTAATACGTTCTAATCAAGCGGTACAGTGCATCTATTCTTTTAATGTCGTTCAAAAATCGGAACTTCTAATTTACCCTAATTATTACATGAATTATATGATAAAAACAAACACTCAATTTATAGTTATCTACATACATGCAACGCCGTACATTTACATTTCACGCCTGTATTCCAAAGTGGGGTAGGCAGACAATACAAAACGCTATATAGACGAATCCATGAAGCAAAAGAGGTATATCAGGATCGTAGCAAGTGGAACGAAGTGGTCTCTGCCTACCCCTGTGGGAAAGAGGCGTGACGGTATGTATGTATGTAATCATGTTAAAGTCGCAATGGGCAGGCCACATTGCACGCAGAGCAAATGGCCGATGGGGTCGAAAAGTACTTCAGTGAAGACCACGGCTCCCACAGCAGCGTAGAGCGTTCATCTACAAGATGGACAGGCGATCTTAAATTACAAGGGTCGCGGGAAGACGCTGGATGCAGGGCGCTTCCAACTGGTTTTATATGCAAGAGTAATAATTTTATAGGTCTCAGAAAGTATATCAAAGTGGGCACCGTATTGGTTTATGATACAGAGAAATTATATTCTTAATGTTCCGTTTGAAGACGCTAGTTTATTACGATGCTTCGGATGCTGTCGTTAAAGTAAAAAATGTTTCTTTTATTACTCGAATAAAATATACATTAAAATACTAAAGTTCATTGCGGTAATGGTATCTAAAAATAGTGAATATATGTTAACGTACCCAAAATTTTTGAGTCACGTTTAAATTTAATTGTCACAAAGTTTGTTTGTTTGTTTTTGTTAAGTTCACAAAGTAGGTAATCAGAAAAAATATGAAAGAAAACTTTGATATTACGGTATTCCGCAATAGGAGAGTAATTAACCCATTAATGGTCAAAATGAAACTAGCAGAGATTCATCAAAAATTTGTTGATTTTATAATTAAAGAGGATAAAAGGAATTAGGAAATGAGAAAAAAAAAATTTTTTTTTTTAGGCATTTTTGCGAGTTTTCTCACCTTTTCGGTAGAGTTTGGAGCGACGTTATTGTCGACAAGGTGGAGATTTATTTATTATTATAAAACTGTATCCAATCATATTACATTTAGCGTCAACAATTTAAATTTTTCCCTTAATTTTAAGTGTTCCCAAATTGGCACAGTGACCAAGAATGGGTTAAGTAGGCTTTGGCTTGGCGCCAGTTTTAAATACTTTACGGAAGCTCTATTTATACATTTTATGGCTTTATCACTTTTAACGCGCATTTTTTAGAGTCTGAAAACATTAACGTTTTAATGTCATTTTCCCATTTCAAATGAAATATTACCACGATGGTACTGTAGCTAACTGGAAGATAAAATTTAATTAACTTGCTACGAATTTACTGATCACTAACTCCGGGAACAAAGCATTTTTACTTGAAAAATCCGTACATCTTTTTCGAGTTCCAAACTATTTTAATACCAAATTTTGTCGAAATTGCTTCACCAGTTGGTTCATAAAAAGTAACAGACTGCAAACTGACTAGAGTTTCTATCGCATTATTAATTCCCATAGTTATTATTTACATACATACATATTCTCACGCCTGTATTCCCAAAAGAGGAGGGCAGAGCACATGAATTCAAAAATCCAGTGCCACGTTTAGCAATATCAGGGCAACCAGATGGTTAAACGTGATATTGCAGTGACAGGTTGCTAGCCCATCGCCCACAATACACTAACCCTTTCCCAGAGTCGACTCTTACGACAACCACGGGAAGAAAGGGGGAGGTGCTATTTCAACCCGGCACCACACGGGGTAGGGGTAATTATTATTTAATAAAAAAAAAACAAATTAAACTAGAACAGCCAAAGACAAGATTCAATTCTGTTGAACAATATTGCAGTTTTTTTTTTTAAGCAAATAAAAGGAAACGCATCTTTTTCATCTATTTAACATCTCCCGCTTAGCATGCCAAGTTGCTAGTCTGTCGCCTAAAGCATACAGGTCTTAACCTTAGACGCCTCTTAAACATCCACAGAAGAAATAGAGTGGTTATACCTAAACCCTTAACCACACGGGTCATATAAACATTTTGTTAAGAAATTTAAAAAAGCCGTGGCAGTTGCCGGCTGGACGCAGCAATAAAGAGATTAGCCGCCGCTATCCGGCGCCGCTTCACGGCTACTAGGTACGCTTTTCACTTCTCCAGTTTTAGTATTGGGGAAAACCGTGACATTTGAACCGCCGTGACCATTGTTCCCGTTCCTAAAAAGTCACAGTGAAAAATCAACGTGATTTTGACAGGCCTATTACTTACTTCACGAAATAGTGTAAGGTCAGTTTTCAGTACATTTTTGTCACTCGGACGCGGCAACGTTGATCGAGCGATTCAGACTTAGTCCGAACGACGACGGGGCCCGTCTTGTTGGACTTGGCTTCCGTACTCAAACGGTGAGAACGGGACCCTAAACTGAGACTTCGTTGTCCGTCCGTCCGTCCGTCACTAGTCTGTATCTCACGAACCGTGCTAAATAGACTGTTGACATTTTCGCAGATTATGTCGGTATTTCTATAGCTGATATAATAAAAAGTACTTAAAATAAAATAACTATTTATGGGCAGCCCCTATACACCAATCATGACTTTTTTGTGGTGTTTTTCGGGCCGATATAAATAATGGTATCAGGTAGATACCTATACTTACTTGAAATATTCACAGAATATTTTAGTTGTTTATCTAAATAGTAAATTATTAGTTTGAAATAAAATAAGTACTGAAAGGGGGTTCATGCATAAAAAACATCTTCTATTTTATTTCTTTCCCCCC